>JANHGN010012333.1:7815-25073 GCA_024605025.1 Megaceryle maxima | reverse complement strand
AACCTCTTTTCACTCATGCATTGTGATAGGACAAGGGGTAATGGATTCATGCTAGAGTACAGGAAGTTCCACCTCAACGTGAGGAAGAACATTTTTACTGTAAGAGTTGTAGAACATTGGAACAGACTCCCCAGAGAGGTTGTGGAGTCTCCTCTGAAGACTTTCAAGACCTGTCTGGATACATATCTGTGTGATCTGCTCTAGTTTTGTCCTGCCCTGGCGGTAGGGTTAGACTCAATGATCTCTGGAGGTCCCTTCCAACCCCTAACATTCTGTGATTCTGTGATTCGATACTATTAATACAACTAAGTACATTATTTGAGTGGTTCTACATTTAGAGGTAGAACAATACAATCATACTTTGTCCAAAAGGTGGAACCAATGACAGTCTGAGGTCTCAGCTTTGTGGAAGATCGTGCTTTTATAACCAAGTTTCTTAGGCAGCTGCAGGACTCCTAGGCACCACAGCTGCCTTGTAGGAGAGATGCAGCTTCATTACATTGATTTGTTTCTTGTTTGTCTAACAAATGGTGGAAGGTCTGCTTTAAAGTATATGTACATTTATGTAGCCTGTATCTTTAGCAGGTTAAATCAGGTCTGATCTTTAATATATAGTTCCAAAATGTACAAAAGTGTGTAACTAAATATGGGTAGACTTTTTGAGTCATGACATCTATAGCAGAAAGTTAGATGAAGTAAAATGTCATGCAGCATGCAGCTTCATGTTCATTATATATATTTTTGTGCTGCATATGTTAATTGAAAGTCATACTAAACTTTATTGTAGTCTACATCTTACTTATCTTCACTCGCATGTAAGGAACAAAAAATCTTCTGAGCAATTAACTAATGATGGCACTATCTTGAAATAAACTCAGGGCTAATGAACTCAGGCTAAACTAAACTCAGGGCTTGAACATAGGATGAAAGAGAGGTTAAGACATGTTAGTCTTTTAACTAAATTACTTTTGCCTGAAAATGTCCTCCTGTTTGTACTTTAAAGACACATACTCTCATATGACAAAGCTCTGGCTCTCCTAAATGTCCCTCAGCTCTCTCCCAGTCATGTTCTTCAGGCTGAGACCTGGCATAAGCATGTTATTGCAAAGATTGAGATGGAGGGAGGCCATCAAAGGGGGGTGCCAGACCTACTAACCCCACAGCAATGCCAGCAATGCATTTTAGTATTCTCAGGGACTATCAAAAGCTTTGAAAAACAGCTGTTAGAAAGGAAGGGAGATTAGAATGAGTGCAATCCTGAAAGCCAGGTGGCAAAGGAGTTCCAACTGTGGTGGATATTAGTAGGAGCAGAATAAAAATAGATCCAAAGAGTAGTTGTTTACACATAAGAATATAAATAGAATATATCAGTGCTGTTAAGTGACAGATATAGGGAGGTGCATCATATCATACTGTGCAAAGTATGTATGTCCTTCCACACTCCTCAGATTCCAATGCACTTAGGGAAGAGACAAGGTTTAAGGCTGGGACAACCACTATGCAAATGACAGACACTCTCTATTAACTGCTCTTCTTTCCCCAAAGGAGAGGAGAAAGAGAAAAGAGAGAGAGAACTATGGATTGGAAAAGAAACCCAAAACAGCCTTAATGAAAATAATAACAAAATGAAATATATACAACACCAATATCAAACCCAACCCCTCCTAATGGCAATTTTTTCACTGTCACCACTGATGCCATGGGTAAGCACTGGGGAAGTCCCCAACTGGACTCAGCAGAAGATGGGAACTGAATTCTGGAGCTGTATTCAGGAACACACAGATGATGATCAAAGTCAGAGTGGACAGATTCCTTTTTGAATGCCATTGAAGAAAAGAGCTTGACCATCATGATCCCTCAGCTTTATACTGAATATGATGTATATGGAATGCAACACCTCATTGGTCAGTTTAGGGTCACCTGCCCTGTTTGGTCCTCTCCACAGGTGCAGCATCTTACTTCTGCACACCCCAACATGGTACACAAGATTTAGCAGTGACTTTGTTTTGCATAGGAGCAAGTATAAGCAAGAGCCTTTCTACATACCAGTCCTTGGTAGTAACTACAAACATCAAGCATTATCACTTCTAGAAGCAGACACTGTGTGCAAAAATATGACATTAACTTTAGAAAGTGTAGTCACTTAAAAGAGACTGAGCTGAACAGTAAAATCACTGATCAGTAAAAACACTGAACAGAATTAATTCTATTCTAGCTCACACCAGGACAGGATGGTATTTGATTTAGATTTCTTTGGCTACCTACATCTATTTATATATTTTGTTATTTAAAAATGGTAGATATATCACTTGAAATCCCTCTGTCTCCACCTCTTCCATAAAGGTGTGCAGCGCAGATTGAATACAATATCCTTACTTAACTTTGTCTCTTACTATTTCCTGCCTTTAAGGTCTTCTTTCAATAAGTAAGAAAAATACATCTTTGAATATCATGTAGATTACTCAATCAACAGCAGGTGAGAAGAGCAGTGTGGATGTTAGTCCTAAAGAAAGCAATCTTATTGGGTACAGGCAGCCAGCATACCCTGGAGATTATGGTGAAAAGAGGAATGTACAGAATAATAGGATTGTTCTGGTTGGAAGAGAAGAAACCTTTAAAATCATTAACTCAGCACTGCCAGGTCACCACTAAACCATGTCCCTAAGCACCACATCTACATGTCTCTTAGGTACCTCCAGGGATGGACCACTTCCCTGGGCAGCCTGTTTTTGTGCTTTACAACCCCTTTGGGGAAGGAAGTTTTCCTAATATCCATTGTTAAACCTCCCCTAGTGCAACTTGAGGCCATTTCCTCTTGTCCTATCACATGTTATTTGAGAAAAGAAACTGACTCCCACCTTGCTACAACCTTCTTTCAGGTAGTTGTAGAAAGTGATAAGGTCTTCTCTGATCCTCCTTTACTGAAGGGTAAATAATCCCACTTGCCTCAGATGCTTCTTGTAAGACTTGTTCTCTAGACCCTTCACCAGCTTTGTTGATTTTCTTTGGACACATTTCAGCATCTCAATGTCCTTCTTGTAGTGAGGTGCCCAAAACTGAACACAGTATTCAAAGTGCATCCTCACCAGTGCTGAGTACCAGGGGACAATCACTGCCCTAGTCCTACTGGCCACACTATTTCTGATACAAGCCTGGATGCTGTTGGCCTTCTTGTCAACCTGGATACACTGCTGTCTCATATTCAGCCACCTGTCAACCAGCACTCCCAGATCCTTTTCTGCTGGGTAGTTTTCCAGCCACTCTTCCCCAAGCCTGTAGTGTTTCATGGGGTTGCTGTGACCCCAGTGCAGGACTTGGCACTTGGCCTTGCTGAGCCTTATACAACTGGCTTTGGCCTATCAATCCAGCCTGTCCAGATCCCTCTGTAAAGACTCCCTACCTTCAAGTGGATCAGCATACCAACCTAACTTGGTCTCACCTGAAAACTTATTGAGGGTGCCTTAGATCCCCTCATCTAGAGCACTGATAAATACATTAAAGAGAACAGGCTCCACTACCTGTGCAGTTTCTTCTTGACCTTTAGTTTGTCCAGCAGGTCTTGACTCAACCATACTGTTTTCTTGCCTTCCTTGCCTGATTTCTTACACCTAGGGTTCAAGAGCCTCAGGCTCTGTGGAAAGCGTTCTTAAAGATCTGCCAGCTCTGTTCTGCTCCCTATTCCCTGAGGGCTGTTTCCCAGGGTGTCCCATTGACCAACACCTTGAAGAGCTGGAAGTTCACTTTCCTAAAATTCAGAGTCCTGGGTTTACTCCTTGCCTGACCTATATCCTCAAGACTGTGAACTCCATCAGTGTGTAGTCACTGTAGCCCAGACTGCCTCCAATCTTGATGTCACCATTAGCTCATTTGCATTGGTGACCATCAGGTCCAGTGTTGCATCCCATCTGGTAGGGCTGTCTGTTACCTGGCTTAAGAAGTTATCCTCCATGAATTCCAGGAGTCTCCTGGATTGCCTACAGCTTGCCATACTATGCTACCAGCAGATGTTTGGGGTGGGTGAAGTCCCCCAGAAGTCCTTCTGTGAGTTTTAAGTCTCTTGTAGCTGGAATAAGAAGGCTTCATCAATAGGCTCCTCTTGATCACGTGGCCTGTAGTAGGCACCAACCACAAGGCTCCCTTTGTTGCCTCAGTCTCTAATTCTTGCCCATAAGCTTTGTACCTGCTTGTGGCTGTTCTTCAGGGGCATCTCTTCACACTTTATCTGTTTTCTGACATAGAGGAAAATGCCTCTGCCACTTCTTCATTGCCTGTCCCTTTGGAACAGCATACAGCCATCAATAGCTGCACTCCAGTCATAGGATTTGTTCCATCAGGTTTCATTAATGGCAACCAGGATGTAGTTTTCTAGCAGCACAGTGGCTTCCAACTCCCCTTGTTTATTGCCTGTGCTGCATGCACAACTGTAGAGGCTCCTCAGGTGGGTTGTCATCCACGTCATTTTCTTAGAAAAACTTCCCTTAGCACCTTTGAGGTATTTCACCAGTGTTTTCCTGTTGGCTCCTATTACCTCAGGAGCACCTTACTCATCTCTATAACACTTCCAGTTGTGCTGCAGTGTCCCCAGAATGCCTCAAAGTATGAAGCTGATGGCCCTAGCTAGCATCCTGTCCCTCTAACCACAGTGTGTCATCCTACAACTTGTCACAGGCAAGCCTGATATTATCCCCTTCCCCTTTCAAGTCTAGTTTAAAGCCCTGTCAATGAGGCCCACAAGTTCCTGAACATAGACCCTCTTCCTGCTTTGAGAAAGATGAGTCCCATCTGATATCAGCAAGGCTGGTGTCATGTAGGCCATCCCATTATAGAAAAAACCCCAAGACTGTGGCTTTGATGCCAGCCATGAAGCCAGGTATGGACTGGGTCCATCTCTTTCTTCCAATGTCATTGCCCGCAACAGGAAAGAGAGAGTTAAAAATAACCTATGCTCCAGATTCCCTCAACAGCTGTTCAAAGAACATGAAGTTTCTTGATCATTTTTGGACTACAAGTTGCAGCTTCATCTCCACCCATATGGAAGGTCAGTAATGGTTAATAATCCAAGGACTGTACCAAGCTAGGAAGTTTCCTAGTGATGTCTTTAACCTAGACACCAGGTTGGCAGCAGATTTACCCATGAGGAGGGTCTGCCTGGCATATTGGACTGTCTGTTCCCTTCAGAAGGGTGTCATCTACAAATATAATCCTTCTTTTTTCCTTGTGGAGGCAGTTGTGATACAGGGGTAGGCCTTTCTGATAGTGGAGACACCTCTGGTGTAGATGGACCATCACCTACATCCTCTGTTGACTGGCATTCTACATTCTGAGCCTCATACCTGTTGTACAGAGGGGATGCGATGGGGAAGGAGGAAGTTAATCTGCCTCCCCAAATGTGGACTTGCCACCATTCACTTCTTTCATTTTGGCTGCTGCCTTTAGCCTGGTGGGGGAAAAATACAGGTTCCCTTTGATCTTAAGTGTTTTTTGGTGGGTGGTCCTGTTTCTGTCTCAGTGAGGGCAGAGCTTGGCTCCATCAGCCTATCTCTTGCTCAGCCTCTATGACTCTCCTTAACCTTTCTACTGCCTCTCTCAGCTCATTAGCTCAGATAATTATAGGACACCAGGCTGAGAAGATTGTCCCCTTGGGTCACAACACACACAGCTGTTCTCACTACTTTCTGCCACCCATTACCAGTGAAAGTCTCTGACACTCCCTGCAGCCTGAGGCCTGGATGGCTGTGTGTTTTGTGGGAGCTTTGTCTGGGTTGCCACATCCATTCTGGTGAGCATAGAGAACATGGCTTTCTGCTGGGCGGAGACCATAGCTAAGCTCCTTCTGAGAGGGTGATGACCACCAGTTGAACTTGCCTTTTTGGCTGGCAGAGCTTAAGTGCCCTTCCTGCATGCCTTTCTGCGCCATGCTCTGTTTGGCATATTCTGTTCCCAGTGTTCCCCCAGGGGCTTCTTTTATAGGTATGGAGGTGGTCACAGTTGCCCTGTCAACACCCAGGCCTCCTCAGCCCCAAGGACCTGCTGGCCTCTGACAGGTCTCTCCACTCCTCTGGCATTCCCCTACCTCAGAAATACTTCAGGAAAACCCCTGCAGGCCAAGAGCTACGGTTCTGCAGCAGGTTAGGCCAGCTCCAAGAAGCTCCCCTCTGTGATGTAGTCCAGTAAACATGAAACATTGTTGCTTAATATTTATTTACTGCCAGATATATTTGCCTACTACTTAACACAAATGTCTAGGGATTCTTCCAGCAACAATTACCACAAACCTGTACATGTCCCTAATGGAGAGATTTTATTTTAATTTTTTAATCAAGTATCAAAATGATAAAAAATCTGGAAATCTGGAAGGAGGAATAAGATGAGAACTGTTTTGCTATGTTTATTTTATTTTAAGGCAGAATAAAATGGAATGTTCACTGTTTGCCAGTGTTAATTATAGGAGACAAATAGTATCAATAAAAAATACTGTTATGAATTTAGGCATATATGGCAGAGAATGGCAAAACCCCCCAGGGGCCCAGTGCCAATATGCCCCAGGGATATAATTGCTTCCTGACCCCAGTGCTGGGATCAGCTAGTCCCTGATCATGTGAGTAAGACCTGACTCCTCATCCCACAGATCAGTCATGCTTCCCAGGAGGTGTTCAAGCCCTATTTTCCCTTAACCTGGAGCCATCTCAGAGACTTCTAAGAGTGGCAAAAGTCCCCTGCTATGATCAACCTTGGGGACAAGAATCCTTCTCATGCCTGGCAGGACACCAGTGGGTAGTCCAAAGCACTGCGACCCCTTGCAACATCTGTGCATCCCATTTCTTACAGCTTCTGCTGCTGGATACGCAGGGGATGAGGACAGTGAGCTCTGCAGTGCTTCTCAAGAAGGTGTTCACTTGGACTTGCCAATTCTAGCCAACCAAAAAAGTGTGATAGCCTCAGGCACCCCTGAGGGTGTAAACACAACTGGTTACAGATGTGTAAAGACAGTGATAGCTACTGAACTGCAGTCTTGTTTTAATGGAACATATTCTAAGAAAATTGTCTTTACTTAGTGGTGATGCATGAGAATGAATGAACAGACCTTTGGCTCTTAGGTTCAAACAATCTTGGCACTGGGAAAAACTGTTCTTCAGTTACAAACTGCACATGCAGAAGAAAATAATTCCAATTACAAACATGAAACCCCACCACATTTTTATTTCCTTTTCAAAATACTACTCTACTTTTAAGAAGTCTCAAGTTGCAGCATGCACCATACTGTCAGATGTAGCCTCCTGAGGCCTCTGCAGCCTTAGGAGACCAGCATTTTTCATTGATGAAGTGTTATCACATGGGTGTTTTATTTATCCACTGAGTCAGCTTCAACTTAATTCTGGGACAAAGGAGGTGTTCTTAAAAATTATAACTTGCATGTAATAATATGCATGTACTTACATGTAATACACTATTATAAATACATACCTTGAATCTGGGTCTCATTGCTGGTACTTACATAACTACTTCCTGTTGAGTTTTGTGCTGACACTGATGCTTTATGAAATTTAACAAGCTTGTTACGAACCAGGCTAATGGGGATAACTCTTACTTCACTGTGATACCCTATTAAAGCCACGAAGAGAAGCCAGCAAGAGGCATGACTTATTTCAAAAAAGTCTGTAATAAGCCATAAATGAGTAGGTCTTTAAAAGTGCAGCTTTTCAAGCTGCAGTTAAGGAGATTTTAATACTGTGTTTCTCTCCAGGGAAAATTTCCCTCTTCACAGAAATTCTTCTGAATAGAGTCTTTATAATAGATCTTAAATGCAACTTGAATAATGAATGGGTTTTGCATGGCTTCCACAACAGAACTTAAATTTTCCCATTTAATTACAGCTGCTTGCCCATTAATAAAAAGATAATATGATTATGAACAAAAAGGCCATATTACTAGTAAAACAACTTATACTGCCAGCCACATAATGTTTCAGATTGAAGCCCTGTTGTCTCAATAATTTGGAGTAAATACAATAGCAATCTTTTCTTATAATTGCACTCATTGTTATCTAAAAACTTTCATATGTCTAATTTACAGAACTTATGTTATTCACAGAACTTAAGATTTTCATGACCCTGTCCTTCTGACTGTGTTGATCCCGTCATATTGATACCATGGTTGCTAGTGATTATCTTAAACTCTTGGTGGGATTTATGTGAACCTTTCTCTAGTTCTTGTGAAAACCAAGTATGTTTGTTTTCAGTAGCGCTGTAGTAAAAATTCTTGAGTAACTTGGAAAAAATAAAAATACACAAATTTCATGTAGCAATAAAGAATGTGATGGTAAGCTAGCGCTTTGATATCTTTTGGGGTTTTGTTTGTTTGTGGGTTTTGGTGTTTGTTTGTTTTGGTTGGTTAGGTTTTTTGTTTTGTTTTGATTATTTCATAGAATCATAGAATCATTTAGATTGGAAAAGAGCCTTAAGATCATCAAGTCCAACCATTAACCTAACACTGTCAAGTCCACCACTAAACCATGGCCCTAATTGCCACATCTACACATCTTTTAAATACTTCCAGGGATGGTGATTCAATCACCATCATGCCCATTCAATAGGCAGCCTGTTCCAGTGCTTGATAACCTGTTTAATGATAAATTTTTTTCCTAATATTCAAAGTAAACCTCCCCTAGTGCAACTTGAGGCCATTTCCTCTTATCCTATCACTTGTTACTTGGGAAAAGAGACTGACCCCCACCTCACTACAACCTCATTTCAGGTAGTTGTAGAGAGTGATAAGGTCGCTTCTCAGTCTTCTTTATTCCAGGGCAAACAACACCAGCTCCCTCAGCTGCTCTCTAGACCATTCAGCCAGCTTCGCTGCTCTTCTTTGGACACACTCCAGCACCTCAATGTCTTTCTTGTAGAGAGGGGCTGATGTGCAGAGTCAAACTCTACAGCCCTAGGTAGGTTATAAAGTAGGCATGTTTATTACAGCGCTGGGCGCAAGGGGGATCACTCCTCCTAACTTGTGCACTGTACTTCAAAGCAAGCAATTATTTATAATGAGAAATATACATATTCATTGTAAAGGAGGGGTTATTATAATTAATTCCATGAATGGGTGTGATTACTATAATTATTTCCAGGAACTCATTATCATAAGTCTCCTCCCATTGATGCCTACACACTGTTGTCTGGTGGTCGTGGGCTGGGGTCTTCTGGAGGAAGGCCCACAGTCTTCATCACAGTGTATTTTTACGGATGGCTCAGAATGCAAGGCTATGCTGAGCTGGTAACCGCAGCACTAGCATGATCTAGCTTATCTTGAAGGCTACTCTCTGTTCCCGATTAGCTCATAGTTAGTCCCTCTTATCTATACAAACCAAGGTTACTCCAAGCAGTCTATCAGGGTTAGTTTGTTCTATCTATACAAAACAAGGTACAGTCGCAAAATTAAAAGACTACAACCTGACATTTATGTCTCAGGGCCCAAAAGTAAACACAGTATTCAAGGTACAGCCTCAACAGTGCAGTACAGGGGGACAATTACTTCCCTAGTCCTGCTGGCCACATGATTTTTATTACAATCCTGGATGCTACTGACCTTCTTGACCACCTGGGCATACTGCTGTCTCATATTCAGCCACCTGTCAACCAACACTCTGAGGTCCCTTTCTGCCAAGCAGCTTTCCAGCCACTCTTCCCCAAGGCTGTAGTGTTTCATGGGGTTGCTGTGACACAAGTGCAGGACTTGGCACTTGGCCTTGCTGAGCCTTATACAACTGGCTTTGGCCCATCAATCCAGACTGTCAGTATCCCCATGATGAGAGACTGCTCAAGCAGAACAACACTCCCACCCAACTTGGTGTTACCTGCAGACTTACTAAGGGTGCACTCGATTGCCTGGTCCAGATCAGTGATAAAGATATTAAACAGAACTGTCCCCAATACAGGCCCTGGGGAACACCACTTCTGACCAGCCACCAAGTGGATGTAACTCCATTCACCACCACTGGGCCAGTTCTTTTACCCAGCAAAGTACACTCATCCAAGCCACAAGCAGCCAGTTTCTCCAGGAGATTGCTGTGGGAAATGGTGTTAAAGGCTTTATTAAAGTCCAGGTAAACAACATCCACAAATTTCCCTCATACACTGAGTCACCTTGTCATACAAGGAGATCAGGTGAGTCAAGCAGGGCCTGCCTTTTCTAAACCTATGCTGACTGTGCCTGATTACCTGTTTTTTCTTGTTTGTGTGGCCACTCAAGATTGTGAGGGCATTTAATATGATCTGGTCCAAAACCATCCCTGGCTCCTTACAGCTCCTTTTGTAGATAGGCATCACATTTGCTAACCTCCAGTCAACTGGGACCTTCTCAGTTAGCCAGGGTTGCTGATAAATCAGGAGTCATAGAATCATTCTAGTTGGTAGAGAATTTTAGGATGATCAAGTCCAACTGTTAACCCAGAATTAACAGGTCACCACTGTCTCTAACTACCACATGTACATGACTTCTAAATACCGACAGGGATGGTGACTCCACCACTTCCCTGGGCAGCCCGTTCCAGTGATTTACAACCCTTCCTGTGAATAATTTTTTCCTAATACCTGATCTAAGCTTCCCCTGGCACAACTTGAGACCATTTCTTCTTGTCCTATCACATGTTACTTGGGAAAAGAGACTGACCCCCACCTTGATACAACCTGCTTTCAGGTAGTTATAGAGAGCAATAAGGTCTCCTCTGACCCTTCTTTTCTTCAGGCTAAACAACTCCAGTTCCCTCAGACATTCCTTGTAAGAGGATCTATAGCACTCAGGGTTTTTGTATTTTTCTGCTTTAGGGGCTTAGAGTGAACAGATGTGTGGGCTCAGCTCTAAACCATGACAGCCTTTTTGACACCCAATGTGGGACATGAGGTGTTGAGATAAGTACAAAATCTGACCAAAGCATTTAAACCCCATTTTATTATACACATTTCCTTTTTGTATAGTAGCTAAATAGTGCATGCTTGTAAAGTTAGCCCCTTTGTTTTCATGCTGGTCTTGTGTGAACTCTTATGTATTCTATGTTTTCCCAGTGGTGTTGTTTATCACCTCTGGGAAACTGGCCAGGATTTTCATGTTATTGTATATTAGATATTATTGGTGATCTCACCCAGCCTATGGGTGAGACAGGGGAGGAGATCTTCTCAGCTTTTGAGAATTTTGATTATCCTTGGAATGCACAGGTCAGCATGCTCTCAGTCTTTTGAATATTTGACAAGTCTTGTTTAAAGTCGTACAATTCTTATCTAAAAATACTACACAGAAGTTTGTCCCAAGTTATGAGTGGCAGGGTATGGGAGAGAATATGCCTAGGGCAGTGATCACCTCAAATGTTTTGGAATTTCAACCTTGAACAAGTGCAGAATCCAAATAACCTGGTACAGTATTTAGATAAAAAAGTCTGCTGTCATCTGGCAATTCCCGAGAAACACAAATCACTGCAATGTAGTTGGGCCTTGCCCATGCCTACTGAGTCATTTTCAATGCCATTCAGTGCCCTCAAGGGGAAGAGAAGGCCTCTGAACCTGAAAATTGGCTGGCAGGTCCTGCAAGTGAACTGGAGACCCAACCTGTGTTGGTGTCAGTCCCTCCTATCCAGAAAAACAACTACACATAAAAAACAGTTCATGTAGTGAGGGATGACAATGAGCTAGGGCCATCACAAGAACAGGAGGAAGAGCCAGAGATGATTGCCCAATCCCTTTCCCTGAGTGAGCTACAAGATGTGTAAAAGCCATCTGCCAGGTGGAGCAGATTATCACCTGTCTGTTCTGATGCTGGGATAGTGGGGCTTAGAGCTTGGAATTGGAGGGGAAGGAGACTAAACATCTGGGATCCTTGTCTGGGGAAGGGGGCATTGACAAGTTTATTGGAAAACAGACACAATCCCTCAGCCTTTGGAGGCAATTCCTGTCAAGGAAAGGTACCCCTTCAAGGAGGATGTTACATGTCACCCAGGCAAGCGGACCACCATGGAGAGAGGTATTCAGTACCTAAGGGACTTAGAGGTGCTGGAGATGATTTATAATGATCAGAATGATAAGCAGTCACCCACAGACCCAGATCAAGTCCAGTGCACACCACCAATGTGGTGGAAGTTCCTAAGAAGTGCATCACCATCAAATGCCAACTCATTGGCAGTGGTGTCCCGGAAATACAGCCAGGGACAAACAGTGGATGAAATGGCTGGCCAACTCCTTCAATATGAAAGAATTGTTTCTTTCTCCTTATAGGCCTGCATTTTAGCTGTGGAAGAATTGTCCTGGGAGGCCTGGAAAATCCAAGAAGACATGTCCTACTCTCCACCTGAATGGGCCCCTGTTTTGGCTATTAGGAGTGATCCTCCCCTGCCCATGAGAAAGAATATGGAAGGTACATAGCATGTGGTACTCTCTAGTTCTACCTACATGACCACAGAGAGGACATGAAGAAGTGGTATGGAAAACCCACGTTGATTCTTGCTGCATGAGTACATGAGCCGTGAGGGAAGGCGACAGTAGAAAAGGATTCTTCCAAGAAAAATACTGCTTCAGTTTCCAGTGCTTCCAGTTTCTCAGAAAGAGTAGAAGGGTTGATCTTGCTTCTGATCCTCTTGAAAGGACCTCTAAGTAATATTCACAAGAACTGAGTGATTCTGATCTGGATTAGAGGGGCCCTGCCTCTAGTCAGGTGGAGGAAAGAGGTAATCAGGTTTACTGGACTGTGTGAATCCAATGGCCTGGCATGTCAGACTCACAGGAGTATAAGGCTTTAGTAGATACTGGTGCACAGTGCACCCTGATGCCATCGAGCTATAGAGGGGTTGAACCCTGTCATGTGCTGGTCATAGACCAGGACAAGGTTTTGATCGTATTCTCGGGAACAGAATGATGACTCCAAATGGAGTCAAGCACCAAGTGACTTTATTTGCCCAACAACAAGTTCACAAAGTGGAAAGAGAGAGAAAGGAAAGAAAGGAAGAAAAATATCACAACTGATGTTGTGATAGCTACTACCACGGATCTGCGGCATCCCGACAGTCCGATTCATTTCCAAGTCCGGTGGGAGAACGTTCCATCCGGTGTTGGTTGTTCCTGCTCTTTTATTGGGTTGTCCTGTTGAATATTCATCCTTAACTGTTTTGCTTAACTGCACCCATCACCTGGTGGTGGCACACATGCCCAATACCATCTCTGAGGGGTCTTTGGTGGTCTTCAGGGGTCTCCAGACCCCTTGGTCTTCCAAGACCTGAGTCTGGGCACATGTCTAGGGATGAGGTTGCAGTTTTCAGAGTTAGTTCTGTATTTGAGCTCATAAGGAAACAGGTACTTCTAACTTGTGATTCAGTTGCCACCCAATTTGTGGTCTGAAGTTTGTACACACGGGTGCACCAATGTTGAGACATACAACACACAGTCTCTGTCACCATCTCTGACAAACCCATCTGTATTTCTAGGGTAACAGGGGGATCCCAACATCTTACTGTACTAGAGGCTAAAGTGAGTCTAACTGGGAAGGAGTGCCATAAACATCCCATTATGACTGGCCCAGAGGCCCCATCCTTCTCATAGACTATCTTGGGAGATGTATTTCAAGGTATCCAAAACGTACCAGCGGGCCTTTGGTATAGCTGCTGTGGAGGAAATTGAACAGTTGTTAAATTCATGCAGGTTTACAGAGGACCCTTCTTTGCTAGGGTTGATGAAGCTGAACTTAGCAGGGGATGCTAAGGATAATAAGAAAGGATTCTACAGGTACATCAATGAAAAAAGGAAGGTTAAAGAAAACATAACTCCCTTGAAGAGCAAGAAGGGTGAGTTAGTAACAAGAAATGAAGAGAAAGCTGACGTTATCAACAGCTTTTTTTCCTCAGTCTTCACTGGCAACCTCACTCCCAACACCTCCCAAGTTAAAAAATCACAAGGTAAGGATCAGGGCTGTGAAGTCCCTCCCACTGTATGTGAAAATCAGGCTCATGACCATCTGAGGAACCTGAACATATGTAAGTCTGTGGGATCTTATGAGATGTGTCCTAGAGTCCTGAGAGATTTGGCTGATGTAGTCACCAAGCCACTCTCCATAATATTTGAAAAGTCCTGTCAGTCAGGTGAAGTCCCTGGTGTCTGGAAGAAGGGAAAGATTACAGCCATTTTTAAAAAGGGTAAAAAGGAGGACCCTGGAAACTGCCAACACTACTTCTTCTCCATGCCTGGGAAGATCATGGAGCAGATTCTCCTAGAAGGTCTGATAAGGCTCATGGAGGACAGAGAGGTGATCAAGGACAGCCAGCATGGCTTTACTAGGGGCAAATCCTGCCTGACAAACCGAGCAGCTTTCTATGATAAAGTGACTACATCACTGGACAAGGGATGACCTATGGATGTGATCTATCTGGACTTCTGCAAGGCCTTTGACATGGTTCCCCACAACATCCTACTCTCCAAGTTGAAAAGATACGGATTTGATGGGTACACTGTTCAGTATATAAAGAATTGGCCAGATGGTTGCATTCAGAGTGTATTTGTCAATGGCTCAAAGTCCAGATGGAGAGCAGTGACAAGTGGAGTCCCTCAGGGGTCCATACTAAGACCAGTACTGTTTAATATTTTTATCAGTGACATAGACTGTGACATTGAGTGCACCGTCAGCAAGTTTGCAAGCCGAGTGGTGCTGTTGATACCAGAAGGATGGAATGTCATCCAGAGGGACCTGGACAAGCTGGAGAGGTGGGCCCAGGTAAACCTCATGAGGATCTGAACCCTCTCTTGATCTGCTGGCCATGCTTCTTTTGATGCAGTCCAGGATTTGATTGGCCTTCTGGGATGCCTTTGTGCATTGGTGCCTCATGTCCAGCTTTTCATTTACTAGTACCCCTAAGTCTTTTTCCAAAGGCCTGCTCTCTAGCATGTCCTCTCCCAGCCTATATTGATAATGTTGGTTGTCCTGGCCCACGTGCAGGACCCTGCACTTGGCCTTGTTGAACCTCATGAGGTTCACCTTAGCCCACCTCTCCAGCCTGTCCAGGTCCCTCTGAACTGCATCCTATCCCTCTGGCATATCAACTGCACCACCCAGCTTAGTATCTTCATGAAACTTGCTAAGGGTGCACTCAATGCCACTAAGTCATTAATGAAGATATTAAACAACACTGGTCCCAGTATGGACCCTTGAGGGACACCACTTGTCACGTTTTTTTACTGTGGACTGAATGAAGTCACACCAGTGACGAGTCCTGCTGTGCCTGACATGTTAGAACTCTAGTATGAACTGGAATCAATGGCAGCTAAGTGGTATGCAACCACTGACATTGCTAATGCATTTTTCTCTATTCTGATAGAACCACCTCCTGTGGGATGGGAAGAAGAAGTGTGAGGGAGACCCTGGGGATTGTGATAAGGACTAATAGAACACGAAGAGAGAGGAAAAAAACAGTACGAATGATAGTACTAACAGAATGATATACAAAGTGAGTAATAGAAGCAAGGAAGGCTCTCTACCTGTAACCAAGATGGTAACTTTCCATGCTCCAGCCACAATGAAGCTACCCACTAAAGCAAGTTAAAAAGAGGCACACCCACCCCAAGATGGCCCTCCCCTTATATAGGGGCATGACTCATGATATCAAATATCCCACTGGATGGTCAGGTTGTTTATGCCAGCTATGGCTTTTCCCAGCTGTGGCCTCTCCCAAATGCTTGGTCCAGGAGCTGCTTGTGATAATTAACCCAAATGAAACCCAGGACACTACCCCACCACCTTTCCTTCCTTGCCTATCCCTTCTGAAAAATCTTACAGACATCCATTGCAGCACTCTAGTTGTGTGAATCATCCCACTATGTTTTCATTATTGCAATTATATCATTGCTTTTCAGTTGTGCAATAGCTTCCAACTCCTCCCGTTTGCTGCCCACACTGTGTTCATTGGTATAGGATGCACTGCACTTGGGCTATTGATCATGCCACCTCTTTTCAGAGGAAAAGCCCTAGTTTGTATTTGACTGTTCTCAGGTGCTCTCATGGTTTCCAACACATCAACAGCCCTGTGTCTTTGCTGACATGTGGATCTCTATCCCCTATCCTTCCTGAGATGTCTAAGGAGTATTCATCTCTGGTTTGCTTGCTTCTCACCATGTTGCATTCAGATTCACATATGTCACCACTATGGACCTCATGTCACAGGCTTGTTAGTTTAAAGCTCAGTTCACCAAGTTTGCTAGTCTGTTGGCAAGATTCCTTTTCCCTTTCTAGTCAATTTTATTCTTAGCATGATATTGTCATCAAAGAGTGCCTCATGATCATGAAAGACAAAGCCCTGGTAATAGCACCAGCCATGTAGCCAAGTGTTGATTTGCATGATTTGTCTGTCTGCTTCTTGCCTGCACCCTTTCTTCTAACTGTTAAAATAGATGAAAAGATAACATGAACACCAACCCCTTTCAAAACCCTTTATAGTCTTGCTTGATTCTGACCAGATTCTGGCTTGCCATGTCATTCATGTCTGCATGAAAGAGTAACTGTGGGTAACAGTCTGTGTTTCTAGCAAGTTGTGGTGTCCTCTCAGTAACATTCCTGACCACAGCACCTGGAAAACAGCAAACTATCTGTGATTGTCAGACCAACAAACAGATGCCTCAGTGGCACTTAGCAGAGAGTCTCATACTACAAGTACTCATAGTTTCTTTTTGTGGTTTCTAGTGTGTGTGGCTGGTATAGTTTATCCCTGCAGAGTTTGCTCATAGGTGTCTTCAGCTGTTAAGACATCCTATCTATCTGTTCCTGGTTGTTGTGCAGGAGGATGGAAAGTGAAACAGAGTTCTGACCCTGTTGGTCACCAGGGTCCACGGTACCTCATAGTGAGTAGCATCAACCATAACAGACTGGTTGTAAAACCACTCACCTTTCTCTTATTCAGCACCTGTAATACTGCACCCTGTTTTCACTGTCTTCTGTACCTCTGCCACCTGCTGTGACAGATCCTTGATCTGCTTACATCTTTCAAGGTACTTGCTTGTGCTTCAGAAGGAAGATCTGGTCTGCAGTCTCCTTCCTTAACAGGTCTGTCTGGGTGAAAGCATCAAACATCTTAGGGGTTGTTGCAGCAGAAACCCTAGCTTTCACTCTGAGATGAATGCCCACCATTCTAAGAAATTGACCAGTAATGGGAAGATGGCTTTGCTTTCTGACGTGCGGAATCAAACTCTACAACCCGAGATAGGTTATAAAGTAGGCATGTTTATTACAGCGCCGGGCGCAAG
>JANHGN010012331.1:0-25001 GCA_024605025.1 Megaceryle maxima | reverse complement strand
CCCCCCCCCCATCAGTTGTTTTTTAACCTCTGATTATTATATGCAATTACTGGCTGCATCTTAATTAGAAACGTTGGCAGGTCTCTCAAGAAAAGCTCTTTTTTGAGAGGTTTTGTGTTCAGCTATGCTGATATTTTTCAGAATTTTGATTTTTTTTTCAAATTTTTTTTAAATCTGTCACTTAAACCCATTTTCTCCTCTATGCCTAAATACCCCCTACTGACTTTTTATTGTGTTAAAACTGTAGTGTGATGTGATTTGGTCAGCCTGAAACTCAAGGCTAAGAAGATACTGTAGCTCCTTGCCTGACTAAAATGGGGGGGGGGGGGGTATAGTCTTTGCTGTTGCACGAGTCCCTGACCCTCATCTTGTACACAGTGTTTCCAAACTCTTCTGAGCACAGCTAGCACAAATCCTGCTAAAGCGATATAAATCTCACTGCACTTTGCCCTGCTGAATTTTTATTTTTTTTTTTTTCCACTTTGAGGGAGGAAACAGCTTTCAGAGACCCGGTTTATCCCTGGGGGGGAAGGGTGGTTTTGTTTGCCCACAGCTTACACGTGTTGGAGGAGACTGGTGAAGTGTGGCAAGGTTTGCATTTGCTGTTGCCACAGCTATGAGTCAGCTTACGGCGTTTCAGTTCCCTTAGGAGAGGGACAGAGCAGTTGTCAGAGTGAAGGTACCAGTGCACAGAAATGACTCGTTTGGGTGTGTCCAATGAATTTCGAATGAGTTTTTGAAGGAGAGAGGATGTGACTGTGCTGTTTTTTGCACAGGGAGGCATAGAGATACAGTCTTGAAAAAAATTTGGCTTCCCAGATTTGGGGCCATTGATCCACATGATGATTGCTCTTACCAGGCTGCTGTCATTGGATATACAAAGCCCATGTGGGCACCTGGGCAATTGGAAGTATTGCAAAACTTCTCTGGCATGCAGGGGCACTGTCTCCTCTAGGTGTGCCAAAGCAGGGTCTGTATTGGCTCTGCTTGCTCCCAATGGGTATTTAGTACAAAGCTCTGTTCTTATTGTAATGGCCCTGAATTGCCTTCTGTTTGATTTTTATGTTGTGTGGTCCAGTGTGCTACCTAGAGCCGTGGGTTTGCATCAGGATTGCTGCATGGTTAAATCCAAACAAGAGGCTGTTTGTGGCAACTGGAAGTGTGGGGGGGGAATCCCTCTTCTGTAATTGTGGGGAAAAAAGCAAGCCTGTTTGCAGCAAGGCTTTATTAAGTCATACTTTACCCCCCACCTCCTGAATTTTCTGCATAGATCATGGTGATTTAAGCATAAATTACTTATGCAGAAAAAAAATATTTGGCCTGTCTTTGAGTTACTGATCACAGTAGCTTTGATTTCGTGGTATAAAATGCTGCACCTTTCAGAGAGTGACAGCAAGTGTGAGATCTGTTGTATTTTCAGAGCACATTTGTGTATATCTGTGAACTTATCTCCTTGTGCAAACTCCTGCATTTACAAAAGACATCTAACAAAAAAGATAAAATTAAGGATTTGTTCAGTAGAACCTGCTGGTGGTAGACTTTTAGCTCAGTCAGTATCAAAATAATAGTTTATATACTTTTTGGTGGGTTCTTTTGTTCTACTGTTTGGATAATAGTGCTGACCTTGCAATTGCGAGTTAGAAGAAGAGAGTTCAGGAGCCCCTCCCAAACAGGCCAGGCTTTCACGGTGGAGGGGGAGAAGGAATTGTGCTAAAGCTCTGAGGTCGCAGCATGCTGCAGGAATGCAGAGCAGGGTAACACAAGTATGATGTGGTGAGCTGCTGTAATGCAAATATTATTAAGCGTATGTGGCAGTGATTGTGTTGCAAACAAAAACAAGCATCAAAAGAGAGGTGAGGAGTTTAAAGCCCCAAGCTAAAGATTATTAAGTGAAACAATAGCAAGTTTGCCTTTGAGGACAGAAAATTGTCCCTGTGTTCAGAGGCAGGTGGGTTAACATCGTTTGAAGATGGGAATATTTTTGTGGGCATGGGTTTGATGTCAGAGGACAGCGACCCTCTAACCAGATGTTTGCTGGTTTAATTAAGTGTGAAATATTTAATAGGTAGCTAAGATAATTGGATTATACCTTCATCTCAGTAAGACTAAAAACTGTCAGCTACCTCACAGGTCAAGCTGCTTTTTCCCAGGAAAAGCCTGACTCATCTGTGCCTTTCACCTCTGGGATTTGCTGCTACTCACGCTTATCGGCCGTTGTTTCATAAGCTGGATGTGATTTGCTTTTACGTGCTAAACTGCTGACTCTTAGGCTATCTGGAAATGGTTAGCAATCAGGTCTTTCCTCTCTATTATCTTACTCAAAATACTACCAGGTCTCTGCTAAAATATCTTAGGCCGGTTGCGTAGAGGGATGATAAAGTCTTACACCAGCACAGGTAAAAAAATAAGTCTCTGGGTGCTGTGCCCAGCCTGTGCTATCATGTTCCCACCCAAACCATTCTGTGCAATTCTTTCTGTGACAAGAGATAATGGTCACAAGCTGAAACACAGGAGTTCCACCCCAGCGTGAGGAAAAACTTCTTTACTATGAGAGTGACAGAGCACTGGAACAGGCTGCCCAGAGAGGTTGTGGAGTCTCCTCTAGAGATGTTCAAGACCCTTCTGGATCTGTCCCTGTGCTAGCAGGGGGGTTGGACTCTATGATCTCCAGTGGTCCCTTCCAACCCCTACCATTCTATGCTATGAATCTATGATCTTGTGAGATGGTTTCCTGTGGCAGTGCCACTGTGGGTGCTGGGAGTGGCTGTGAAGTTGGGAATAATGCACAGTGCCTTGACGTTTCGAGATGTCCAACCAGTGGGGACCACTGTATCCTATTGTCTGGTCCTGTTGTAGATCTGCCTCTGATTATGGCCGTGTTGTCACGGTGGCTGAGCCTAGCTACAAAATGGCTGTGTAGAAGGATCTGTAGGTTCCCATGCTTCTTGTACTTTCCCTGTGCCCTGTTCAAGGCTTTGAAGCCTTCCAGGGAAGAAAGAGATGGTGCAGGACACCTGGATTAGAAAGGCAGAGGGCTGCTGGTCACTTTTTGAAGCAGTGAGGTGAGGAGAGAACTTCCTTGGACCCAGACAGGCGGGGATGACTTCTCCAGAGAACAGTCCCTTTTCTGACCTGTGGCTCAAGGTGAAAGGCATCATCTGCTCTCTTTTTGCCTTCGCACCCATCCTCTGACCTTGCAGTAGGGGAATTCAGCTTTTATTTTACTGGGAAATGCCTGTTCATGGAGCAGGTGTAACAAGACCAGGGGCAGCTAGTGTAGCTGGCAGTGTATCTGGCTCAAGTGGGAGAGTGTTGATTTCAGGAAGTGTAGAAGGACAAATCATACAGCTTCTTTGACTCCCATTGCTCTGGGGTGGGCTTGTAGGGTGGAGAAGGAAACTTAAATTAACGACATCTTACTTGGACTTGTGATAATTTGGAAGAAGATTGTAGGCTGTAGTGCAGCCAAGAGTGCTAGAGCCATGTGACTCAGGAATACTGCTTCTCATGTTTTGGTTTTTTTTTAATGTGATTTTGGTAACATCACGGTGCTATCTTCACTTGAAGTTTATTCTTGCAGGCAATTTTGGTGTGTAGTGTTTGATTGTTTGTTTTTCAGGGGGGTGACGTTGGGGTTTTTTTCTGTGTTTTGTTTTCTGTTGGCCTCATAACTGTCCAAAGCACACCTGTGGGGCGTCTGGGTTGCACCTAAGGAATTACTTTTATGGAAAGCCAAAGAAAAAGGGGTTTCTCCTCCCCACCATGGATTATAATACTGGTGAAGTGTTTGTACTGGAAATTGTTAATTCCCAAGGGAATCCATGTCTCCTTTTAAGAGGGTTGCTTTCTTGCACAGTCTGGTCTGACATTATGATGTATTTTAATGCTTCCAGTACAAGAAGTTAAACAGTAATTTAAAAAAAAAAAAAGAAAATCCCTGAATCTCAGAATTACTTTTGAAAGGCAGGAGACAGGCAGGAGAAAAGCCCTATGTGGATTATTTGGTCTCTTGGGCTTTGGAGGTTTGTGGGGTTTTTTGTTTTGTTTGGTTTTTTTTTTTTTTAATTGGCCCTAAAAATGCCCAGAGGTTAAAATTAGAATGGCAACTGCCAATAAGCATTTACCAGGCAATTTTGTGCAGTCAGCTTTCAGTTAACACTGAAAGCCATGGTCCATTTTTGGATGCTGGAGGCACACTGAGTAAGCTCAGCTCCTCAGTGTGGCAATGGAGAGCTCAGCAGATCTTGTTGAATTTTCCTTTACTTAGTGGTGTAGCAAATACAGTCTTCTCTTGTCTTAACAGTCGTGCTCTTAACAGCAAGAGTAACTAAGCAGTGCAGTAGTCTGCTTACATAACCACAGCTTATAGAATCATAGAATTGTTCTGGTTGCAAGAGACCTTCGAGATCATCAAGTCCAACCGTTAACCTGGCACTGCCAGGCCACCACTAAACCATGTCCCTCAGCACCACATCTCCATGGCTTTGAAGCCCCTCCAGGGATGGGGACTCCACCATTGCCCTGAGCAGCCTGGGCCAGGCCTTGACAATCCTTTTGGGGAAGACATTTTTCCTCATGTCCAACCTAAACCTCCCCGGCACAACTTGAGGCTGTTCCCTCTTGTCCTATCACTTGTTCCTTTGGAGACCCCACCTGGCTCCAACCTCCTTTCAGGGAGTTGTTGAGAGTGAGAAGGTCTCCCCTAAGCCGCCTTTTCTCTTTGAATGTGACTGCCACATTCTCACTTGAATGTGATTCTTGCAGAGAAGCTGCTGTATTACTGTGGAAGGCAAGTGGCTTTGTGAGCCGGTTGGCATGTACAAAATCTTTCCGGGGGGACCCAAGTGTCTGCTTTGATCAGTAAATAGCCCTGAAACCTGCTGCATGGTACTCCTTGAAAATAATCTGAGCTACTCTTTACTCAACTTGAGTCCCAAGAATATAAAAAATGTGAAACACAACTGTAGAGGCTCGCTGTTACTGGCCTGCAGCCAAAAGCATATGCTTCTCTTCATTAAAGCAGCTCATGGAAGTGTTACATGTAAATAACAGCCCCTCTCTGAGGCTTCTCCCCATTGCCTGCCACCTAAATTGGATGGCTTCCTAGTGCTGGTGGCCACTACTGGTGAGATTAAGTAGCAAATTAATTGACTGGGAGTAACTGAGGGTGGTTTGGTTACGGAGGACAACCCGTCTTTGCTCTTTCACAGCAGGGATGGAGTTGGGGGTTGCTGCTGCTCCTGCTCCTTTCCTGAGAACCGAATCCCCGGTCGACTGGAATGCCAGTGCTGACGCGCTACGAAGACAGAGCTGGTACCGCTGTCATGGCAGTGAGGAGATGAGGTAGTCTGTAATTAGCAGCCTCTCTTGTCTCTTGCAAGTCTTGAGAGGATTCTCTAGTTATTTCTGTGTTTAGTTTGCTCTGCTTTATGGGTTTTAATTCAGTATGAAACAGTAGCTTATGCAGCCCAAGAGAAAAGTACCGTATAAAAGGGGTTTCTCGTGTGCTGAGTGCTGCAAGTGTAAAGAAACTAACTCCTTAGCCTCACCAGGATGAGTTGCTTTGCTATTTTGAGTTGTTGGTCTAATTTTCATGTTTGCAGCTGTGGGATTTTTAGAGACAAAACTGCAGGTGAGCTGAGAATCTGAGCCCCTGGAGATGATCTCTTTGTATTGTTTCCGGGCAAGCTCTTTGTGCATCTCTTGCATTAGACTAAAATGTAGCTTGGCAGCTGCAAACAGAGCAGTTCCTCAAAACCTTCCCTAGCTCCAGTATTAAAACACAGCATTGCTCAGAGCAAAAGACCCTACCACAAAGGGTACCTTTGACCCAGCTTCAGAGGTAGCCCAGTGTGGAGCAGGGGATGGACTAGCCAACCCCCAGAAGTCCCTTGCAACCTGCTCTGTGAGTTTTAGCACCAGAGTTGACAACACAAGACTAACACTGAAAAATACTCATGGTGCAAAGCTGGGGTTGTGGATGGTTGTTAAATCCCTGTGAAGGTCCAGTGAGTCCATTTGGAAATAGTGGTTTTGGTTTGCTTTTTTTGGTGTGGGTGTGGTTTTATGGTTTTGTTTTGGTTGGTTGGTGTTTTGTTTTGTTTTGTGTTTTTTGTTGGGGTTTTTTTGTTTGTTTGTTTTCTGGGTGAAAAGACTGCAAGTGCTTTGGGCATAAATGTGACAGTGGTCCTGGCAGATCTCAGCTGTGCTCTCTTTCTCCCTGCTCAGCCTCCAGTGCTCACTCTATTTTCAAAGAGAGGAAAATGAGGAGGAAGAGGAGTGCCAAACTGAGAACCAGTCAAGACAAATGCGCTAATGGTTGGATAGAAACGTGTTTTATCTTGAGCTTTTGTACCGAACCCTGAATTCTGTATGGAAACTTCCCTGTTTCTGAAGTTCTTTTGAGGGTGAAGTCTTAGTAGGTATGATTAGCTTTGTACATCCCTCCATTACCCAGGCTGCTCCCAGCGGCCTCTTTTTGCCAGACCCCCTCCAACTGTGGGAACAGTTGGACATTTAAAGAAATTACATCTTTAATTTATCTCTAGGCCTTAAAACCAAATTCTTTAGGATGTCTGTTCTCTTATGCCAGCAAGAAGTAGATATTTGCCAAGTGAATAAAGATTTTTACTTGTAAACCTAGAGAGTATGTGTCTGACTCTTCCTGCTTTGTTATAAAAGAGCAGAATCATCCTCTGGTTTTCAGAGGGGATACAGAGCATTTGTGAAGATTGGGTGGTTGGTTTGTTGTTGGTTTGTTGTTGTTTGTTTGGGTGTTTTGTTTTGTTTTGTTTTTTTAATGCATTTCTAAAGAACTGGCAACATGATCACAGAATCACAGGCTGGTTGAGGTTGGCAGGGACCTCTGTAGGTCATCTTGTCCAATGTGCTCTTGTCAAGCAGGGTCATCTGGAGCTGATTGCCCAGGACCGTGTCCAGTTGGGTTTTGTGTATCTCCGAGGATGGAGACACCACAACCTCTCTGGGCAACTTAGTGCAGTGTTCAACTACTCATAGGGTAAGACTTTTTTTTTTTTTTTCCTCACAGTCAGATGTGTTTCAGTTTGTGCCATCTTGTCCTGTCCTTGGGCACCACTGAGTAAAGCCTGGCCCCCTCCTCTTTGCATACTCCTTTCAGGCATTTGTGTACATTGATTAAAAATCCCATTAGACTCATCAAGTTTGCACTGGAGGGATGCTCCAGTCCCATGGTCACCTCTGTGGCCCCACTGCTGGAGTCTTCTCCGGTATGTCCATGTCTCTTTCTCACTGAGGAGCTCAGAACTTTAAATCAGTTGTGGCCCCACCAGCACTGAATGGGAGAGGAGATACCATGTTCCTTGACCTGGTGACAACATTCCTCCTAATGCAGCCCAGGATGCTGGGTGGTGGTGTTTGCTGTGAGGGTGCATTGCTGGCTCATGGTAGCTGCTTGTCATCTAGAACCACAGGTCCTCTTTTGCAAAGCTGCTTTCCAGTCTGCCAGCCCCCAGCCTGTGCTGGTGTTTGGGGTCATTCTTCCCCAGGGGATGGACTTTGCCTTGCCTTTTTTAGAACACCATGAAGTTCCCATCTGCCCTATGCTGTCAGAGTTCATCCAAGTGGCAGTGCAACCATCTGGTCTATTGGCCACTCCTCCCAGTTTTGAGTCATCACCAAACTTGCTGAGGGTTCACTCTGCACATCATCCAGGTCACTGATGAAGAAGTTAAGCAGTATTGGCTCATATCCACCCATGGGTAGACCACTGGTGTCTGGCCTCTAGCTGGACTTAGTGCCACTGATTGCAACCCTCTGAGCCTGCCTGTTCACCCAGTTTTCAGTCCCCCTCCTGCCCATTTGTCTAGTCCATACTTTGCAGGCTTGGCTGAAGATGTTATGACAGATGGTGTTGAAAGTCTTACTAAAATCCTAACAGACATCCTCTGTACTCCCTTCATCCACCAAGCCAGTTGTTTCATCACAGGAGGAGGTCAGGCTGGTGAAGTGTGATGATTTTTTTTTTTTTCTTCTTTTTTTCTTCCTCCTTCATAAATCCATGTTGATTTCTCCTGATCACCTTCTTGTCCTTCCTGTGACTGGAAATGGTTTCTAGAATTAGCTGCTCTTTCCCAGGGATGAAGTGAGGGTGACAGACCTGTAGTTCCCCAGATCCATTTCTTTTCCCTTCTTTAATATCAACCAGGTCTTGTGGAACTTTCTTCTCTCCAAGGCTGTATCCTATGAGATTCTTCAAGCGTATTCCCGAAGATGCCAAAGTCTGCTCTCCTCAAGTCCAGGGTTGTGATGCAGCTGTTTCCCCCCAGCTTCTTCCTCTGAGTCCTGAACTCCACCATCTCATGGTCAGTGCAGCCAAAGCTGCCCCAGCCTTCACATACCTGGTGAAGTTCTTGCTTGTTTGTAAGTATGAGGTCCAGCAGAGCACCTCTCCTTGTTGGCTACTTGAGCACCTGTGTTAGGAAAATGTTATTGTCATCAGTGCACTCCAGAAAACTCTTCAGTAGCTTCTGCCATGCTGTATTGTCCCTCCAGCAGGTATCCAAGGTGGTGGAAGTCCATCATGAGCTCCTGTCCTTCCTGAAGAGTCTGTGTGCATCCAGATGCTCATCCAGTTGTATGATTTATCCTGCTATTCTCTGTGATCACAGGGATTGTAGTCCTGTGGCTGTGGGCAGATATCCTGCCCATTCCTCATGCTGCGTGGTGTCCAGGCACTACAGAAAGGCACCCAAGGCTGCAGAGTTCCCAGAACTGGGATAAGGGTTTTCCCTGTAATGTCTCGTAGGTGATTCCGTATCTATGTACACACCTTCAGGTGAAGGTGGCGTTCCTGAAGTTGAGTTGGACATGCAGAGGTGTGGTTGAGCTGTCAGGATGGCAGTCTTTGCTGAGCAGAAATAGCACATCTTCCAGCAAAAGCCACAAATAAATGAGAAACTCCTAGTTGTTGGGTGGACGCAGTATTTATCTTGGATCATTCAACCTGGCTTCAGTGTCTGAGTCAACTCTGTGCATGTAGCTTTAGAAAAAGACTTCATTTCTGTCTGAAATTCTCCCCTACTTAGGTGTTTCCTAATGTAACAAGAGTACCTCTAAAAGGGCTGCGTTTCTTTTTTCTTCTCCTGTGGCATGTGTCTGTCTATATATGCACCTGGTGATGTTGCAGGAGTGTTTGCCTTGGAAGAAGTGTCTCCATCTGAGACAAACCAACCAAACATGCAAGATAAAGCCTTCCTTTCTTCTCCTCTTAGACAGAAGGGGGCCTGAAGAGTTATAGAAAATGATCCCCTGGGAAGGTGAATGACCTTCTTCTGTTTAACTAATCCAGTTACAAACACCCCCACAAAATCCTGAACTTTTGATTACAGGATTATGTTGGGAGGTGGAGGTGTTAAAACACTGGGGTGGTATTTTAGAAAGGACCTGTGAAACAAGCTGATGAAAGCCTTTAGGTTTGAGGAGAGTGGCCTCAATAATCCAGAGGGACTGTCTCCTCAGCTGCCTGCATGCACAGTGCTCAGGGATCCTCACACCCATCTGAGGGGTGCTGCAGCAAGCTTAAAATTACACTGATTTGCATAAGTGATGCAGAGATGCTTTTTCTTCCCCCTCCCCACTCCGCTCCCCTCCCCCCCATTGCAGTATGGAACTGATTTCATTGTAGTAAAACTAAATTTCAGCTCATCTTTGTCTTTCTAAGCAATTCAGACTGCTAGCCTCTCAAAAATTTACCAAGACTTTCCCATTTTTATTGTGCTCAGTCTAAATCTCCAATAGTGAATTTGGATGAAAACTGTAGAAACAGGCACACTGAATAGTCTCTATTCTGCTTGTAGGCTAGTTTGCAAAATGAGGCTGACTTTTAAGTGCAGGTTTTCGGAGCTGCTTTTGCTACTTGTGAGCTGTAGAAGACAGAAAGTAACGCTTGAAGGCTTGAGGTTTTTCTAAAGCTGCAGCATGAAGCTGAGCAGGTTTGAGCACAGTCTGCAGAGATGCCACTCACTGAGCAAATCTAATGATACTCCATAAATAAACAGAGCAAGAAAGCAAGTCTGCCTCTAGAAAGCTCCAGTATTTACCTTTGTCCCTATTAGATATTTTAAACTTCTTACAGAATTGCTTTTTTTTGGGAATCGTAACTTCAGGGATAAAACTCTGGCAGTGATTTTTGTGAAACAGCGGAAGGCCAGTGGAAATACTGTTCTGGATTAATCCTCTTTGGTGTGGATGGGGAAGAAACTAATCTTGATCTAGGAAATCGCAGTGTGCAACACAATAATATCCAAGTATTGCCATCCTCTGGGAGTAGTTAAGAAAAGTCTTTAAAAAGAAACAGGCAGTTCCTTTGACTTGAGATTCTAAGAGCACAGGAAGGATGATGGTGTCCACGGTTTGATACACACATCTACCCCACCCAGCTTGTGCAGAATCTGTTCCAGTTATTTCTGAGCTGGGCTAATCCCCTGGGACTAGCCAAGAGGCAGTGACATATCAAGCAGAACGATTCCCCTCATCTGTGCTTTGATGGTATGGAGAGCTGCGGGATCAGTAGCGAGTTTGGAGAGGCGCGACGGTCTCCTGTGTGGGTTTTGAAAAGACGTGTGTCGTCTTTCTGTTGTGACTGGTGTCAAGAACAGAAACGCCAGTGTGAACATGGTAAATACCAGACAAAGTATATTTGCAGAATGCCAGGGGAAAGATATTTGGCTGTAGCTTGATTTAGCAGTTGCAGCTCTGTAAATATACTATGCGACAGCACAGATTATTTCAAGTGTAAATAGTTTTCTAGTACTGAGAGAACTCCTAGGATTTTCTTTAGGAAGGCTATAGATAGGCTGTGGGTATATCCCTGGTCATTGAAGCTGACCATATCAACAGGATGTAAGTTGACATGACATCTGCTACTTGTGAATCAAATCTACGTGTGTTCATCCTTCTGAAGTACATAACTCCTGGAGAGATTTAGAAATCAATACGCACTGGGCCTTGTCCTATGTGGATGGATGCTGCACTTAAGCAGAACTCAAAATGTGCTGGAAAATACAGGCTTCAGCTTCTGCCTGGGGTGCACAATGGGTTCTGTGGGCAAAGCTGCTGACACTTGGCCTCAGTGGGATCGGGATGAAGTTCCTTCAGGTCCATGTTCAAGTTGGTGCTTGGTAGTGTAGTCAAAGACACAAATTCAGATGCTTACAGGAAGAGGTATGTGAAAGAAACACAAGGAATGGGAATGTCAGTAAATGCTGTATTTTTGAGGGGGGGGTGTGTGCTAGGAAGCAGAGTTTCAATGGCGGAAGGGCCAGGCTGTCATTTTTAATGCTTGCACAGAACCCATGCTTGTACTTCCTATAGGAATAAATTGGACTGGAGAAGACAGCTGCCCGGTCTGTAGCTATGCTTATCAGAGGGAAAACTCAGAAATAATTAAAGACCCCATCCTTAAACAAGCAGATGGAAATAGAATATAGTGCTGGTGTTTAGTAATTTTGATGTAACAGCATCTCTAATGTTTTCTGTGTTTGTTCCTTGTTGTATTTTTCATCCCATGACCATACCCTTCTGCTTCTGTGGCATGAGGGGTGCTGCCTGCTTGTCAGCCAGCACTTTGGTCTTTGTCCTTTCTCATTTCTCATAGACATCACAGCAGTCAGTTATATAAGTAAGGCCTAACATGAAAATAGGGGCTGGGAACAATTTTGTCACGTTATAAGTGCAGTTAGATTTTAAGTTCTACCAAACCCAGCCTTGTGCCAGTGGTGGCATTGCTGTGTGCTCCCCCTTTTTGGGGAGGAGCATAAGGGGGCATATAAATACACTTCCCCAGTAAGCCCTTTGAGCTTTTGGTGATTAATGGCTCAGGCTTCCTGAGCATCATTTCTTCTTTAACTGCTCTGAATTCATTTTATCATCCTCTGAATGCATTCGGTGGAAGCAAGAGGAGGATGTGAGCCGCGATGATGGGATGGCACGGCTTGGCCGCGTGTGGAGCAGTGATAATGTCGGCTGTGCCGACACGGGGTATTGGGAACGCAACACCCAGTGTTCTTGCAAACAGCTCCTTACTGCTTCTCTTGTGCTGTTCCCTTTGCCCTTGGGATGGAGGAAGTGGATATTTGAGGCCCTAATTTGCACTATTAACCCACATCGTGCTTATTAATGAGTAGGATAGGTGGGTATGTATGAGTCAGTGCCATTTAACCTGTGAACATTCATTTCTAGGGAAAAAAGGGAGCTGCAGGCAATGATTAATAACCAACTTGTGTTTCATCTTCAGAGACTTTGAGTGAGGTACCTGCCTTTCTGGGTCTGCTACCTCAGTATGGAAGACACGATGCTCATTGTGTGACCAGTGGGTGTAGGTCACATGTTTGGGATAATTCACTACCCTGATGAAATGCTGCAAAAATATATTGCCAATTAAGGCAATCTTAGGGAGTGCAAACACTTAAGATATGGAGATTGGGTTAGTTTATCTTCAACAGGAAAAAGCCCCCTCCACACCCAGGAGCCCTTTTGTTGACCTCTGGCAGGAAACATGATCATGTATTAATTATAGCTCTGGTGTTTGACTTTGTTGGGGTTTTTTTAAGATGCTAATTTTGCTTTTACTGGAAAGCATTGGCTTCTTTTAGGCCTTTCAGGTTAATAAGAAACTCCTCTGAAAACCATGAGATGGTGTCAGCAGAACATGAAGTTGATTATTTGCAGAAGGGTGCAGGGCTGTTGCTGAGGAATAGAGGAAATGGGAGGAAATAGTCAAGTCCCTCATGTCTCTGCCCCTCCTTGGCATACAGATCAGCGTTACTACAGTTTCAAACCTCACTGTTTTAACACAGAGATTGCTGAGCGAGCCTACAAGCAGGTGGAACCCTGTGGTAATGAAATGTGCATTCCGTAGAAACTTTTTTTTGGTGTGTGTGTGTGTGTGTCTGCCTTCTGAAAGGAAAAGCATTTGCCTTGCAGTGCTCTGCATACACCCAAGTATGGACATTTTGGCTCTGTTTATGCATAATAAATTAGTGACTTGCTATATCCAGCCAGCCGTACTTAAACCAAGCAAGGATATTTTTCTGAAAGGTTCTTGATTGCTCCTTGGATGACGGCAGCAGCTGGCATCCATCATTACAGGCCATGTTTCTGGGCAGGGCCAACTGGGTCTGTCAAAAGCTTGAAAGAAGCCAGAGCAGTCCAGATGGGCCAGACTATGGGTACACAAAGCCAGCAGCACTGTAGCAAGATGTCAGGCAAATGACAAAGGAATTTAACTCGTTGATGGAAAAATCAAAGGCGCTACAGGTCTGTGTCCCATTAGAGTATTTGATGAGGAAGTGACCTGTAATCAGAGGCCTTTGGGTTTGGAAGAAATACAGCCAACCTCTTAGGTGGCGGCTTCCTTAACCAGAGGATTTTGACACACCTGGGTAATGAGACTTCTGGAAGGAAAAAAAATAAGTGGATGGGAGAATAGGAGAGGGTTGTAGTGGGATGCAGTCATGTGAATAATGCTCTGACATGTGGAAAATGTCTTTATAGTTGAGATGGTGGATTTGAAAAGGGTGTCTTGTTTCTATTTTTCTCTTTTGTGGAAAGCTTCGCTCTTCTAGGTTAAAATGTGACTGCAGTGGTATTAAACACTTATTTTAACCTGGGTATCTGACTGCATGTTTCCTGTATGAAAGTGAATTGCAGTAATGGTGTGCTACCTTGTTTTTTCTCTACTCTCATTTCTGGAGAGGTGTTGAACATTAGGCTCTGCAGAGTCTAGCTTCTAAAAATCCAGGTGTTTCTCCAGTGATCTAAAGGGCAATGGCAGTGTTTAACCAGGAGCAGCAGAAGGATGTACACACCCTCAGCCCAGAGAAGCACATAAGATGAGCAAAATCACTGATTTTATCTGTTTACAAAGCCAGTTAGATGAGAACTCCAGAGATTTAAGCTGCTTGCATGACTTGTGGCATGGAGGCTTGCTTCATTGGAACAAAACATCCTGTGTCCTGGTGGATTTCCAGGATGCATGGGCGTCCCACTGGTGTTTCTGTCATCTTTATGGCTTTGTCACAGAGAGTGCATGGGGAGGTGCGTGTGGGGGTGTGATCCCTCAGAGCTGTCTCAGTATGGTGGAGCCCCATGACTGTGCACAGGGTCAGATACAGAAGGGGAATGAGCCAGGAGCTGCCCAGCCAGCCAAAGCATACAGAGGTTGCAAAACTGGTGCAAGGTCAAAGTACAAACACGTGTTCAAATATAACATAACATATTTCTTAATTTGTTCCTGGAGGAGGAGCAGGGGATGTTGTCAGCTGGGTTTCCAGAAGACATTGGTTTGTTGGCAGGCTGCATAATCATCTCCCTTGCGAGTGATTTAAAATACACCTTTCGTTCTTGAACACTTAAAACAAGTGCTTAATGCTGAAATTAGCTCTTTTGTTTGAGGAAAGATTATTTTTGTTGTTGTTGTTGTTGTTCAGGTAACTTGATTCAACTCAAAAGCAGGTTGAGCTTTCTACAGAAGTTTCGTTTCCTCTGGACATGACTCTGAGTCACATGTTACATGATGCAGCATTCCTCTCTGGAAACTGTACTGCTGGAGCTGATGAGTACATCTGAACTCCAGAACAACCCTTTGGGTTTGATACACCTAAACACTTAACCTGGCATTGCTGGAAGTTTGTTTAATAACTACTTCATAGATTTAGGGGTTTTTTTAAACACAACCTTTTAATGTTTCCATTATATATCAGAACCCCATTAAAGTAAATTTAATGGCATTCAGTCTCAAAAGCAACTGGCTGTTCTTAACAGCCTTGCACATAAGAAGTTGTAATGGCTGTTAATGCTGTAATGCAGATAAATAACAAATTATTATTATATGTTGTATTATATAGATATTTTATATATATGTATGTTGTATTTTATATATATATATAGTTCCAGGTTATTTCTCAATAAAAAAGATGCTAGATCTCAGGAGTGTCCACTGCATGTTTTTGTGGGGGGTGTGTGTGGGTTGTTTGTTTGGGTTGGTTTTTTTGTTGTTGTTGTAGTTGGGTTATTTGATTATTTATTAAGCTACTGGGCTGTTCAAAATCATGTTGTATCAAACAGGAATATACTCCTTTGCTGGTTGCAACCCCTCAGAAGATGGGGTGGAGCAGGGATGGCCATTACAGATTTTGTTTTAGTGATGAGCATTTTTGCATCTTTACTAAGAAGTGCTTCATTTCTGGATCATAAAGCAGATGTGCTGAAAGGCCCCTCCCAAAACTGTTCAAAACTTAGCAACATCCTCGATTGTGTGTATTCTTTCCAAAGACATTTCAGTTTAAGAAAAGTGGTTTAAAAAAACCCAGACTGGAGCTGGAAGAAATAAGCTTGGTATCGGTAATAATAAGCAACAGGATTTGTTGTGTTCAGAGCATCTCTGGAGACATCTGCGTTACAGATTGCACAGGGAGTTTGCTGTAAACTAGGTCACTTGTTTGGGAGGGGGAGGGGGGCTGAAAGTGCTGAAAGAGGAATAAGCAGCTATTTTAGAGTGGTATGGGTTGCTCAGCGCACTGTGATACTAAATGCTAAGTAAAGTGTTTGGTGCTTATAGGGAACAGTGATTCGGTGCAGTCACTAATGCTTCTTTCAACTTTGTAGGTCAGACCAAATAGCTTCACTCTGAAGAGAGTAGGCTTTATATTCCCAACAACTGGGAGAAAAAAATGTCCTCAAGCTATTGTAGAACACAGTGTTTTAAAGTGTTTTGAAGCAAACAGAGGTCAGAGTAGTGGTTTTTTTGTGGTTGGTTTTTTTTTTTTTTTTTTTTTTTACACTCCTGTAGCACTTTTTTCTGATACATCAGTAACCAGAATCAGGTTACTTTAAAGGGAAAAAAAAACCCAACAACCAAACAAAAAAAGCTTAAAGGGTTTTTGAAACACGTGTGGTGGTTGTATGGATTTATATTGCTCAGGTGAAGCAATATGAAGATATCCTCTCTGGTAGGTGTTGGTGCTAGAAACCAGTTCTCAGTCTTTGAACGGGTACCAGCTCAGCTGGGGGTGGTGTCATTGCTGCTCTCCATCTGTGTTTCGGTACTTGGGGTTGAGTGTGCTTGGTGCTGTGAATGAGTAGGGGATTGGTTTTTTTCACTTGCACTAGACTTGACTTCCCATGTTCAGTGCTGGATTTCATCTGCTCATATATAGTCTCTTTACTGATGGGCAAGGAAAAGGTGACACTATAACATAATCTGCTTACTCTAGATGTTTGTTTGTTTGTTTGCTTGGGGTTTTTTTTTTTGATGTTTAGGCAGATTTAATCTGTCAAGGCAAAGAAGAGCTTTCTTTAGAAGGGATTTTGGAAGGAAGTGCTGGTGCTAGTGCTGGTGGTGCATGAATTACCAAGAAACATTAGCACTGAAGCTCAGTAGTAGCTATTTCTCTTAAGTGCTGGGAGTCAACCTCGAATCATAGAATCATTTCAGTTGGAAAAGAACCTTCAAGATGATCAAGTCCAACCATTAACCGAGTACTGCCAGGTCACCACTAAACTCTGTTCTTCAGCACCACTTCTCCATGGCTTTGAAACCCCTCCAGGGATGGGGACTCCACCACTGCCCTGAACAGCCTGGGCCAGGCCTTTTTGGAAGGATATTTCTCTTTCTAAACCTCTCCTGGTACAACCTGAGGCCATTTCCTCTTGTCCTATCACCTGTTATGTGGGAGAAGAGACAAACCCCACCTGTTTCCAGCCTCCTTTCAGGGAGTTGTTGAGAGCAAGAAGGCCTCACCTGGGCTTCCTTTTCTCCAGCCTGAACAACTCCAGGTCCCTCAGCTGCTCTTCACAAGACTCATGGTCTAGACCCTTCCCCATCTTCATTGCCTTTCTCTGGACATGCTCCAGCAGCTTAATGTCCTCAGAGGGGTTGCCTGAAACTGAACCTGTTATCACTGCTGCATCAGCTCATAATCTGGTCAGGAGAGAAGCAAACAGGTCAATACTTGGTGGCCATCTCTCTTCTTCAGGCATTCTTATGGTGATTGTCATTCTTACATTGCAGCACGATGTGGGACAGTGGAGATGAAGCAGAGCAGTAGTCCCAAATGTTCTATAGAAAGAAAACTCTGTCATCAGTTCAGGCTTTCCTCTGGTTTAGCCTTTAGGCAAAATACATCCCGGATGAATTGTCTATGAGGAAAAAAAAGCCACCTTTTGCACGTACTTGGGAGAGTTCATTAAGTATGTCTCTTCATTTGTTTAGGGATTTGCAGGGTATTTCATTGCATCTGTCTGGACATATGCAATATTTAAATGCATAATGGTTAAATGTGGTGAAAAGGTGTTCCCAAAGCTCACTTTTAATTACCTGTAATACTTGTCAAACTGTTCTCTCTTCTCCCTTCTGGCCCCACCTCACTCATGGGAAAACAGGGCTGGCTCTGTTACGTGCCTTGAGGATACTGAACCCATACAGTGGTGGATCACTGGGGGGGGGGGAATTGCAAATATAAGATCTGCTGGAGTAATAAAAAGAGCATTTTTTGTCACATACAAATACATTTATTGTCAGAGGTGAGTTAAGTTGGCCTCTGTCCCTACCAGGTGACTTCTTCTGTCCCATGAGGTGTGCATTGGCCCAAAGTATACCTGAGTATCATCCACATAACAAGGAATCCATGTCATGTAGTGTGTCTTCTGATTAATCCTTCTATTCCTTGTATATATACTCAATGGGATGAATTTACAGAATTGGTATCAATTGAATTACATCTCAGAAGTCCTTAGGTAATGAGTAATCGCCAGTATTATTCCAGAAGTCCTCCTAGGAAGGGGGACAAGGTTGGGCAGGTGTATGTTGAATGCTACGGAGGTCAGTTGCTAAAAGACTGCTGGAAAAAAGCCCCAGGGAGCTCACTGGGGGCTCATCCACACTTCCCATCTCTTCTCAGATTATGAATAAAATGGACTGAGTTGGATTTGACCTGGTGGTCTGCTTGTGATACATATTAACTCTTAAAATTCTTCCTAAAAGAGCAGTGGAAAAGGAAATGTGAAGGTTGTTTCACTTGAACTGGCATCCACCTGCTCCTATGTTAACAATCTGCAGGAAAAGGAGAATGAGCCTGTGTGGCTTGACTTCTTAAGTTAGGGAAGAAGTTATTTGAGAAAGGGACAAGTTTGACTATTTAAGCAAAGCAAATTTTTGTTGTTGTTGATCTTTAAAATGAAAGACTTTTAAAAATTAATTAAAGGCGGGGGAATTGCCTGGGCTCACTGACACAAGAAATCGCTCTCTGTCCCCTCCTTGAGTCAGTGCTGGCAGACGCACAGCTTGATGTTCAGAGTCCTTAAACCAAAACTTTCTCCCCACCCCGCTCCTCACCAGTATTTGAAAGTTAGTAACAAACCTGTGCACACTTTTTTTTTGGCTTCTGGACTTTGTGGAGGAGCTGATCACATAAGTACATGCTGTATTTGATACCTGCTGTCTACATGAAGGCTTGGTGGGCTGTGCCCAGGGACGTGTATTTAAACTTTAAAAATACTTATTTTTTTTCATATGACCAGGTTAGTGTGGAACAGTTTCTGTGCAGCTCCTGAAAATGCCTTTTCCACACAGTATTTCTTTGACGGGGCTCTTCAGATTCCTCACTATTGCTGGCAACCAGCTGCCTCTCCTGGGATGGAGTTCAGAAAGCCTCATGATGCTATTTGTTAATGCTGGTCTCTACGTTTTGGCTTTTTTTTTCCACATTATTTCATCTGTGGAGTGGAAGCAAGCCACTTCATACGCCTCTGACTTCACTCCTGGACAGTATCTCTTTTGCTTACAGCAGCCAGCAGACTGAATAAAATCCTTTTGCTCATGTAAGCTGCTGGAGAACACTCTGCCAGCTCTGCTCATCCCGTCAGTCTTTCCAACATGTGGCTTCAGTCTGCTTCATGTTGTGGTTTTGTACTCAATTACATGGACCTCCCTGCTATCCCCAGACGAGCAGCCAGTAGACGTCCTCTCTACTCCCTCTCCTGATCACCAGGGATGCTTCAAACCTTCCTTTCCTGCTCATCTTTGCCACACCCTGCGTTTGTGTGCAGGAGCTCTCGGCTTCCTTGGTCCTGTGTGTTTCCAGTGCTTGGGGTGAAGGCTGGATGCATGCCCTTGGAGATCTGCGATGGTGCTGGCTGAGGGACTCTGCTGCTGCTGGCAGCAGTGGGATGTAGCCAAAAACTCCATTGAAAGGTTGTGGAATTTGTAGTTTTGCTTTATTTTAGTGTGGTGAAATAGGACTTTTTTTTTTGTTGTGGAGGTTGGTTGTGGGTTTTTTGTTTGTTTTGTTTTTTTAATTTTAAATTTTTTAGGGTAGGGCTTAACATCTGGTATTTATATAAATCAGAAAAATGAATCCTTGCAGTGCTGACTCTTTTCAGCTTTATGGTGTCATCTTGAGGCTTTATGAAGATGCTGAAGGGATTGGAGCACCTCTGCTGAGGAAAGGCTGAGAGCCCTGGGGCTATTGATCCTGGAGAAGTCGGAGAGGGCATCTGATCAATAGCTCAAGGGTGGGGGTCAAGATGATGTGGCCAGACTCTATTCAGCGGTGCCCAGTGACAGCACAAGGGGCAACGGGCACAAACTGGAACCCAAGAGGAAAAACTTATTTCCTGTGAGAGTACCAGAGCCTGGCCCAGGCTGCGCTGGGAGGTTGGGGAGTCTCCTCTGGAGAGCTTCCCAACCCGCCTGAACAGTGCGATCCCGCTGACCCTGCTGGAGCAGGGGGGGTTGGGCGAGATGAGCTCCAGAGGTCCTCTTCCAACCCCCACCTTCTGTGACCTGAATCTATACGATCGTTTTAACTCCCCCCGTGCCAGCTCTTATTTTGCTGGTGGAGCCCAGAGCTGCCGTGACGCGACAAACCGACTGCTGTAGGAAACTGCAGCCCTGGGGCTGGGCTGGCGCTCCCGTTACTCCTCCTCCGTCTCCTCCTCTCGCCCGCTGCTGACGCACTCGGCGGGGCGAGACAGCGTGGCCGGGGAGGGACCGGTGACGGTGGCAGCGAGCGAAGCGTTCGCTTCGTCGTCTCCGGTGCTCCGCTCACCTCTGGCGCTTTTCTGTTCCAGGCGGTCGCGAGCAGAGGGGAGAGAGGCGCGCAGGGGAGGCCCCGCCATGACGCTGCCGGCGCGGGGAAGTTGAAAGGCAGCTCTTTGAGTTGAAGGAAGTTTGGTTCACGAAGGAGACACTGACGAGATCCTCTGGACTCGGGGCTGCTCACCGAAGCGGCAGAGAGATCGTAAAACGCTTAAGCTTGCGGCGGCCTTGCCGCCGTCTCCCTCTCGTCCTAACGTCGCGTCTGGCTGGCAGCTGGGAAGAGGAAAAGTTGGCTGCTGTTATCTGCTGCCTGATTTCCATGAGTGAGTAGCTCTCTGGCTCCGGATGATCCCGTTTTAGTTAAAAGGTGAGTTTGGCTGATGGCGAAGGGCCAGGGGCTGTGTTTTGGAAGCAAGCAGGAGGACTTGAATACAGTAACACCTAAAATACGGCATTTGAGGTGGTTGGTTGGTTGGTTTGTTTTAAAGGTGCCGCTCAAGCTTGTGGTTAGTGTCTTGGTGTCTTGGTTGGTGGTTTTTGTTTTGGTTTGTTTTTTTTTTTAATAAAACCAGCCAGCTTACCAGCAACTGAGGCAGCAGTTATCCATCTGGTGAGTACCCCCGTCTTGTCCCCCCAGATTGTGCCCAGGATCTGGCATGGTTTTGTCAAAACATGTTTGTTTCTCATCATGGCCAGACACTGAGCCAAGGTGGAGCCTCTCCGTGAAGGGAGGTTTTCTTTACAGCAGGTTGGTAGGAGGTAATCAGAGTTACGTGTCGTAGTGGTGGCACTTGCTTTGTGCAGACTAAAAGTCGGGGACAAGCTGCTGTTCCTTGTGCTGTCTTGGGCACTTCTCCCCACACCCTAACCCCCCCTTTATTGCTGCCAAATATCCCTAGGGCAATTGCAGTGAGTATTTCTGTGAAATATTTAAGAGCAAGAATGTATTTTAGACCTTATGTGTATATTGGAAGAAGCGGTGCTATGCAACTGTGTCATGGTGTCACCTGCCACCCAAAAACGTGAATGCTTTGGTTGTAGAGGAGGGTGGCCCTGGGTATGTAGAAGAACACAGTCAGTCAGGGGGAAACCACAGAAAAAGCCTCTTGGTGAACTGAATGCGCTTCAGAAAGGGGAATACAACTTTATCTGTATGACACGTCTTAGATATGTGGCTAAATCTTTTCACGGTACATGATCCTATTCGTGTGTTTCTGGCATAGCCGCCTTTTCTCATCATAAACCGCTTTTGATCTGCACGCTTTCATCTGGAAACTTTCTAATATATTTGCAGTGATGAGTTGAACATTTTTTTTTTTTTTTTTAATTGCCATTGGGAGAAGAAGCTTAAAACCTGCTCCTGCAGTAGGTCCTCTCTGTGTGTTTATATATATATGTTTGTGTACATAGATGTACAGCTATGCACAGAAGAGCTACTCCAGACATTGGGTTTTAGTCTGTGTATGTGTGCAAGTGTATATATATATATATATATATAAAAAACATATTTTCTTGAAGCAGGATGGGATAAACAAGCTTAGAGGAGCATTAATTTTTTTTCCTGCCCTGCCAAGTAACATTATGCTTACTTCGTTTGTGAGTTGTGTTGGTTATGCAGATGAAGGGAGGGAAGCAGACCATAACAAAACACACTCTTATCAAATATCTGCTCACTGCACGGCCAGGTAAATCATTAATGCACGGTCCTGGTGCTTGGAAAAGCTGCTAAAGAAATTGCTTACTTCTGAAAATCCCCTTTTCCAGAAGGTAAGAAGTGAAGTTACTCGTGGATCTGGGGTTTGTGTGGGTGTATGTGCAGCTGCCGTGCTTTTTGCCCTGGTTAATGAAGTGATGTAGTCCAGTGGATTAAGCGTGGGAGAGGAGAATCTCGTCCCCATGCACAAAGAATAAAGCGCCTTCTTAAGAGAGTACCTCAAGCTAAGGCGGGGGGGGGCGGGGGGAACAACAACACAGCGAGCCAGGCTGCTTGGTGGGATCAGCTCATGCATTGCTGTCGTGCTGGAGGAACCATATGTGAATGATGCTTTTATTTCACATGAGCAAGTAACTTGGTCTCTGAGGTAGTTTTGGGTGGGGAGGAATCAAGTGTTTCAACTCTTTGGCAAAGTAGCTCAGTGCCAGAAAGGGTTTTGCACAAAAGGGCCCCTGAGACACGTTGTTATCCACAAACTGACAAGAGCAGTGTGGCTTTCTGAGCTGTTGCTGATGCCTATCATGGGGAATGGGCTCTCAGAGCTACCTGCCACCAGTAGGTGGGCCATTTTGTTCATGGTGTGGTTTGTTTCCCCATGTCACAGGATGGCAGTTGCTGAATCATATCAGTATCTGCTGCTTACCTACCTGTAAACACCGTAACTCATTAATGAATTTTAATTTTAAATGGGTTTATGACTGATGGGCTGCTTTGCTCAGCAGCTTTATTTCCTGGGATCCTGTGATGCAAATCTGTTTGAGCTGGGAAGATTTGCTGGGGCCTTGCCACGCTTAAATCCACACCAGACTTGTGTTTTGCCTCACTTGTGTGCCTCTAAGCATGTAAGAAATCGATTTATCCAAGGCATTTGATATTTATAATCTGCAGAGTTCTGTCTCAATTTGTTTAAGTTTTGACTGATCGTTTTGCAATAAGCCTATTTTGTGGAAGTATAGAAAATGTGACCACATGTTATAAGGAGATAAGCAAAAGTTCATAATTTCTGATGCTTGTAGCCATTGCTTGAACAAAAGAAAAAGGGTTTAACTCAAGAAGGGCTTAAGCTATTCCAGTTGTCCCCATCCAAGAGCATGATTCAAAACATGCAGTTAAACTCTTAAGCTCCCTGAATTGGTGTTGGAGTTGTGCCTTGCCCTCCCCAAGCTGTTTTAGGTGCTGAGTTCTCAGCCCAGCTGTCTTAGGCCAAAGGTCTGCCTGGTCCTGCAAGGAGATTTTTTTTTTTTTCCCTCCAGAGATACCTGATCCTGGTAAGACCTTGGAGAGCATAGCTCAGAAACATGGAGCTCACTTCAAAAGAAACCCCAAACCCAAAAGCCTACTTTGTCCTGTTCCACATGGCTCAGTGCCTTGCACAGCCTGTGCTCTGCGTCTCCGGGTTTCCATCCACGTGTGAAAGGTCAGAACTGCTCTTGCTGCTCAGGAAAGTGCCCTTTTTGCTTGGCTAACTTTATAGGGTGGCTGCACAATAGCTTTTTAAAGCTGAGCTTTTGAAAGCTTCTCTGCCGTGTGAGGAGGAAATTCAGGGTTTGCTGTGTGCCTGTGTTAGAGCTAATACCAAGTGTCCGAAGGATGAGAGAGCCAAACTTGGAGAAGATGACAAATCCAGACCTTTCCCCATGAGATAAGAGTTTTTTGAAGGAGGTCTCCTGTACTGGAGACAACCCAGCTCTCAAGTGCTGTTGCAAACTGTAGTGCTGGCTTGCAGAAGGCAGAAGTCCCTCCATCACTGTGCTGGGAGAGCAAGCCTGGGAAGCTCAGTGCAGAAGCAGGTCCACACTTAATCCTTCCCTAAGCCTTTCTCCTTTGAGGTTTTAGGGACAAGAGGTGCTGATTGGGATTGCAGCCAGTTTATGTCAGCTAGGAGGCCAAGACAGTCTTTTGGACAAACAGGTCACCATGCCCTGTGTTCCATAAAAGCCATCAAGGCCACAGGGGACAGGGAAAAGGAAGACAGCCCCATTCCCTCTTGGCTGCCTTGAGCTGTGGATTCAGGGTAGTGTTTGAGAGCGTCTCTCTGCTGCCCTTTTTGCACTTGCTGCTGGCCTGTGGATGATTTTTTTGCCAGGAAAATTGGTATGCTGGAAAACTTGCTTGTCTCCAGCTGCTTTCTGCAGCTGTTTGCGTGGCAAGGAAGGTGGGGGAAATGACTCGGGTTAAAAATAGAAGGGCAGATTAGGAAACCTGAGTTATGGTTTCAATACTGAGCAGCTGAGCCGCTCTGACAACTCACTGCTGCCACCGAAAGGGAAAGGACTTGTTTATGCTTGTGTGACTGCACAGCCCCTTGGTTTGGCCACCCAGCCTGACAGAAAACCAGGAAGAGAAGTTTTTCCCCCAAAGTGGGAATGAGGAGGGAAGGGATACAAGGCAGGAGGGAGGGCTCCATGAACTCTGCAGGCACAGGTGACCCAAGTTCAGGTGCACAAGGGTCGGAGCTGGATTCAGGTGAACAGCTCGAACACTTTGTGGGGGTAATGTCAGCTCTAGTTTAAAATCACAGCTGTGACACTCATGCTGTCTCTTCTAGCTGGGGCTGAGCTAATTTAACGTTATGCTACCCAAGTTAAGAGCAGAGTCTTAAGGAGGTGTACTTTGCAGTCTGAATCATTCATATTCTGATAGTTTTTGGGGAGAGCATGGGTGGCTGGAAAAAAAACATGTAAAAAGTGCCAGGGCCTTAATTTTGCTTACTAAATGTCAATGTCTTGCTTGGTTATAATATTACACTCTCTTATAAGAGACTTAAATTTGTAATAAGCATGTGCAGTGTCAGGAGAAAGTTTCCCTTGGCTTGTCAGTTGACTACCTATGTCGTGCACTTTGTAGGCAGTAAGCTTCTGAAGCATGGTTTCAGGAAGTGACCATTATACAGTGTTTGGCAGCAGCTCTTCACTTGGTGTTTATCACTGTTCCTGTGGTTATCACTGGTGCCTGTAACTTTTGTCTTTTCTGTTACCCTTCCTAAAAGGAGGACAAAAGCCAGTTAGGGAAACCCTTATTTTCTTTGCTGAAAAGTTTCCTGAATTTATTTTTTTTTTGTCTTTGGTTTTGCAGATGTGGTTTTTGGGTTTTGTGTGTTGTTGGTGTTTTGTTGGTGTTTTTTGTTTTTGTGGTGGTGTGTGGGTTTTTGGGTTTTTTTTTTTTTGTGTGTGTGTGTGTGTGTTGTTTGGTTGGTTTTTTAACTCTTTA
>JANHGN010012330.1:63629-76494 GCA_024605025.1 Megaceryle maxima | reverse complement strand
TCGCATGCGTTGAATGGTGACAATCGGGGGAGCTACTTCAAGGCAAGTTTTTCCTGAGTTTTTTGTGTTTCCCCCCCCCCCCCCCGCCCGCCCAGTTAAAATGCTGTTGTGTACAGATGGACTCTGGATGCATCAAATAGCCCAGCTTTCAACAAAGTACATTGCTTAGCGTGCTTGGCATTTAAATTTCATAACTCAATCCCCACTAGTTTTCAGAGAATTTCCCCCCGTAGTTTCTTCTGTGAGTTCTTGTATGCATTCTAGTAAATTTAAAGCATAATCTCAGTTGTCGGGAGTGCATCAGAAAAAGGAAAGCAATCTGTTCTTTTTCCTTTGTAAGTGAAAACCAAGCTAGTTTCTCACTGATCAGTTTTCTAAATTGTTTGACAGTGTTGTATAACATAAAATTGTAGTGATAAGCTAACTGATAAGAGAACATGGCCTTCCAAGTAAAATTACATTTAAATAAGTTGTTTTTTTTTTTTTTTCTGTGTTCTAGTGACATCTTCTGACCTTATAACATCAGCATGGTACTGATGCACTAGTGGAAAGATGATGTCCTGTTTTCCCCTTAGGCCTCTCTACGGTTTTAATTTTGGAAATTATTTTATTCCAGGAGTACAGGAGTTTACTTCCATTGCTCATCACAGCTACTCAGTTAATTACACTTAAGTTTTGCTGGCCACAGTCGGCAAAGGTGATCCTCTGCCAGATGGACATATTAGAACACTGTTCAAAACCTGATTTGGCCTCGACCTTGCCACATTAGTGATAGCGTTGAACGTGAGGTCGCAGTACTGAATTTGAACACAGGTGGAAAAAAAGTTACCACCTTTAAAAAAGGAAAGAAATCCCTTTCCCTGTCTCCATTTTTATCAGCAAAAATATACACAAAACATAATTCACTACTACAGCTGTTAGGAGCAGACAGATTTGGCCAGGAGACAGAGCAGTTTCTTACAGCAATGCTATTCACCACTTATCATGGAACTGTTTGGAGGGAAAAACCTTAGTTTTCTGAACGCATCAGTTTTCCGATCATGTGACTTTTTTACTTTTTTAAACTTTTATCTATAGAGGCACTAGGGGGCACTGTGTAAAAATTTTTGAGTAGAAAAAGATCTCACTGTAAACTGAAAAAATACATGTGCAAAACCACTGCATTCCAAACCATTAAATAAATTAATTATTGAGTTAATTGTAACCTACCTGTATTTGTACACATCTGAGCTTAGTTCAGTGTATTTTCAGCAGGTCTCTCCTACTCTTAATTGCAGTCCTTGTCAATTTACACTTTTGCTGTGGGTTTTTCTATGTTAGCCTTTGTGGTGGAACAAGCTGCTTCCTGAACTTTGCAAGAGAATCAGACTTACTGGAAATGACTGCCCTGTTCTTATTTCATCACTGAAAGGTAAATCAGTTAGTTGCAACTCAACTCCAGAAGCCTTATATGTCATCTGACATGCTAAATACTGCTCAGGCTAAAGACTACTGGTACAATAATTTGGGAAATAATTGCTTAACTTAAATAGAGTTGAAGAGATTGGTCCGAGACACTGCTTGCAGGCCTTCCCATTTACAGATAGCCCTGAGTTAGTGTACTGGTACAGATTTCTGGGGCTTTCTTTGCATTTGATACAAAACACGTCAAGTACCAGATCACACTCCCGTAAGCATTAGTGCCACAGGTAGACCTATTGAGCCAAGACAGAGAGGTGATTTTAATCTAAGACGTAATCTCAGTTTACTTTTGATACTTCCTATAGTTTTATTTGCTCCCAGATGGGTGTGTGCTAAATTTATTCCAGTTGCAATATTTAGATAATTTGATGACTTCAGTTAGTAATTACATTGTTAATGTCCCTTTCATAATACCTAAACAATATTTTCTCCCCTGTTTTGAGCAGAAACTTTATCAGTTGTCGCAATGGAACTTGAACTAAGGGATTTACTCAACCTTTTACCAGAGGATGGAACTGCAGCATTTTTCCTGCCACATCTTCTTCACTGCAGCCAGAGAAAGCTGCTGACCTAAACCGATGAAAGTCTACATGCAATCAAAGAATGCACTGGAATAAAAAAGTAAATGAAATAAATAGTAGACCTACATATAAGGTACCATTGGACTTCCCTCATATAAATCTCCTCATTCATCAGTTGAAACCTTCTGACAATTATTGAACGACAGCTTTTGTCTGAGGCAAATTATCTGTTTTGAAGCTGGTATTACTGCACTCTAGCAAAAGGACAGCAAAACAGAATTCCTGCCAGGTAGAACTGAATGGTGGTTGGACTGGTAAAAACATAGCTTTTCAGCTGTTGAGCAGGATCATTCTTCTTCACAATGAGGGTGAACTTGTGGCCAAGGCAGCTAGAAAATACAGACTGCACAGGACAATTGGACATAAAGTGTTCACTGAAAGGCAAGCAGGGAGCGAGTCTTAATTCTTTGTTAGTTGAATCACTGACTTAGGGAGGAGTTTAAGCACTGGCATGCATCTTAACTGTAGGAGTAAAAGTAAGTGCCTTCCTTACTCTTCCAAGTGGAATTTCGCAACACAGAAGTTCCCTTGAATTCCATCTGGCAAAGCCAGTCAGCTGCTCTGTCATCTTAATGGCATACCCTTGCAAGTGTTACACTGAAAATGTTTTCATTTAGGAATTCACAAAAAAAAGGCCATAAATCAAACTGAAGTATTCCCAAGAGGACTGGAAGACAGGGACCACTGCTTACTTGCTAGTTTTTGTTTTTTTTTCCTGTTGTACTCAGACAATAGACAAATATTTGAAGTATTGCTGGGGCACAAATCCACCTGAAAACTCATATTTCTTCTATTTTTTTGGGTAAGCAACTCAGGTACTTTTGTGTGTATGTACTAATGTTTGTCTTTGTTTTGGGGCAGAAAACATTCTTCTTTTCCTTCAGCTCGAAATCATTCATAATAAACTGTCACAATATTTATGACCTTATGAATGCAGTTTGGTTTTTTTCCAAGAATCTGTGACAAATAGAAGAGCGACCCTGTGATCCCATAACCGTGTAAAGGCCCAATCAGCTGACACTGACTCTATCAAATCCATTTTCACTGAAGCTGTAATGTTACTTAAACCTATATCTGTCATTCATAAGACATCAAATACAATGAAAATAAAATATATTTTTTTAAAAAGAAAAAAATAAGAAAATAGTTTAACTTACCTATGTAGCATTCCTGCTACAGCCAAAATCAGTGATCTAATTTACCAGTGGGGATTATGCTGGATTCAGTAGAATCTTTCTACCTTAAAAAAGGCCAAATCAATTTATGCTCGTTACAGAGAATCAACTCTGTGGACCTGGGCTATTAAAGACAATCGGATAGCATGACAATACCTGCTCTTAGTGCTGTCATTTTTGACAAGCCTCAGTCATGCACTGATACTGCTGCTTCCTTCCATCCGTCAAGAAATGCTTAATTTGCCTACGTCTGCACTATGTGACTAACGGCAAAATGATTCCACTGCAGGAGCTGTTTTAAGATTCACTAAAATCAAAGCTTTTGGGTATCATAATCGCCACATTTTGCCCTTCGCTGTCTGAATTTCATCGGACTTATTTCAGCATAACTTTGTCTTGGGATTATTTTTGTAACAGAAAAAAACCAAAAACATCTTGTGTAATCAGGACCCCCAGCCATACAATCTTTTAAATTAAATATCTTAAAAGATGTTACTGGATAAAGTTATAATGTAATTCAACAGAAATAGTAAAACTATTTTGTTAGCTGTTCAGTTATATGATAGTATATACAAAGTGTGAACTTACGGATAAAGTAAAGTAACCAAATTCCTATTTTCCAAGCAATAACTACTAACACATCTGATTAGTAAAATGTTACAGCAGGAGCTCAAGACAAAATCTGCTGTTACACAAGGTTATTTACAAACTTAAAAAAAAAAAAAAAAAAAAGGAAAGTTCCTTTTATTTGTCTATTCCATGTTCCTCAGCAGTTAAATAACATGCATTAGGCATGACATAGAATGCTTTGCTTGCAAGATAACATTTTTATTTAGAGGAAAAGATATTTCTAAGCTATTCTATTCATTCAGTTATCTTTGACTATTGCCCTTTCGTTAGCCATGTGCCACCAAATGAAATCTTCCCGAACACACCTGAGGATGAATTGTCCAGGAGATAGTATCTCTCAAGAAATGCTTCACTGAATGTAGACCTTGGAGAGTCACTGTGGTAAAGTGTTTTCGTCATTCAAGTCTGCCCGCGGTACTGTTGCACTTGAACTGACTGAATAATCTCGGGAACAAAGACTGTTTGTCTGTAAGAGGGGAAAATAGCTTTTGTTACACGCATTGCATGAAAAAAATAGTTATGCACATGGACAACAGAGTCCAAAATGAGAGCAATGGATCCAGGTACCTTCTAGACAGTGTTAGATTTAAAACCAGCTTTAAAATGCACTGAAGGGTATGTTGTAGTGCACTTCAGATGGCTGATTATGAAAAATTCAACCAACTGCTTCTACAAGTTAAAGTCTGTTTCTACATCTCTTTCTTTGCACTCTTAAATCAACGTTTTTATTATCTCTGCAAGTTCGGCACAAAGCGTTACGTAAATGAGAGTGGTTTATAAAAATCAAACTGGTCTGTGTTTAACATTCCAGTCTATTTTTAGTATAGATACACACATACACTATATAGTTGTGCATCTGTAAATGCATACGCACACACGCAGACTGAAATGTTCCCACTATTCTCTTACTGTCAGTTAACTATAATGCATACCTATTATGGTCTGTCTTTTGAGTGCAGGAAAGTTGCTTTTAAAATTGTATTAACTTTGTAGAAATAACTTTCCAACTTTCAAGTTTTTTTCACAGGTCATATTGCTAAAGCAAAGTAATAGTGTCTGTAAAGCTAAAACATGTTCTTTAGAAAGAAAACACCATTTTGTTTTTTCTATACTTCAACTGTTAGGGATGGTGACAGAAGCTTTTTTTTCTTTTTTTTTTTTTTTTTCAACTGTTCTTTCTTTTTTTAAGTGAAGATTGAGATGGAGTCTAACACTACAGGCACTTCTTAGGTACAGAAATACTCTGTCTCGTGAAGAATTATTTTAAATTTATTTTAACTTAATTGATGGGAAGCTGAAGCAATAGTCAGGTAAAGTCCAGTCCTTTAGCTACTCTGTTTTCTAAGCCGGAGTGCTGAGGCAAGCATGACCAGGTGGCTTGGAACATACCGGCCTACAGACATCAGTATTAAGCTATGAAGGATCACTGGATGCCTGAACTCGTTCTCTGTATGCTGTCCTGTTTCACGAACCCCATTTTGCATCCTTAAACATAATGAAGATTACTGAGATTATGCTGGGCTGCATCAAAAGAAGCGTGGCTAGCAGGTCGAGGGAGGTGATCCCCTGCCTTGGACTCCACTCTCATGAGACCCCACCTTGAGTGTGGCTTCCAGTTCTGGAGCCCCCAATGCAAGAAGGACATGGACCTGTTGGAGGCAGTCCAGAGGAGGCCACAAAGAAGAGACTGGAAGGCTGGAACACCTCTCCTACAAGGACAGGCTGAGAGAGTTGGGGTTGTTCATCCTGGAGAAGAGAAGGCTCCAGGGAGACCTTATTGTGGCCTTCCAGTATCTGAAGGGGATCTCCAAGAAAGCTGGGAAGAGACCTTTTACAAGGACTTGTAGTGATAGGATGATGGGCGATGGCTTCAAACTGGGGAGATTTAGATTATAAATTAAGAAGTTCTTCACTCTGAGGGCGGTGAGACACTGGAACAAGTTGCCCAGGGAAGCTGTGGATGCTCCATCACTGGATGTGCACAAGGTCAGGTTGGATGGGGCCTTGCACAGCCTGCTCTAGTGGGAGGTGTCCCTGCCCATGGCAGGGGGAGGGGTTGGAACTAGATTATCTTTAAGGTCCCTTCCAACCCAAACCATTCTGTGATTCTATGAGATAGGTAAGCTCCTACCTTCCTTCGGGAGCACCGTGTAGGTTGTTTCCATGCCCGCGTGAATGTGGTCAGTAACATGACAGTGCAACAGCCAGGTTCCAGGGTTCTGCGGGGTCATTTCCACAGTTTGAAATGTGCCAGGGAACAGATCAAAGACATCTGCCTGGTAAACCCCTGTTTGCTTCAGGACAAAAAAGTAACAATGGTTAAACAGTGGCCATTACCAGATGGCAGTGATTTAAGTTACCTTTTATGCATACTCCCACCAAACTTTTTCATCACTGTTGAGTGAAGAGACAGCAGCATCGCTTTGTACATCCGCTTCATGCTTAAAAGATTCATAAACTAGCAACTAAGTGGAAATGAAGGAACAACTCAACTGTTGTCTTACCACAGCCATGAAAATTCACAGCTGCCTTGTTGAAGAAACTTGTTTCTGGTCAGCAAATGTTACAGAAGATATTCTGTCCCTCATATGTTGATCAAATACAGGTTTGGGGAATAAAAACTTTACAGTCAAATTACAAGTCTGTCTTAATATTGTAATACCTGACTTTTCACCAGAGCTTACAGTCCTTAGTATTTGATCTGCTCACTCTTAACACATCAAGAAATGAGTGGAAAGGACCCCGTTACCTTATACTCAAAGCTGTGGCCATGGAAGTGTGCTGTGTGAATGTCTATTTCATTGCCCATTCCCATTAAATACCAGCTTACAGTATCTCCAGCATGCATAGTCAGACCATGTAAATTTCCAAATACCTTCCCATTAATGGCTAAAGAGAGGGAAAGAGCAAACCAGAGACAACAGGTAAGATTTTATGTACCGTTATACTCTGAACTATAATAGAATACAAGTTTTGAAAGCCAAGACCTGACAAAAGTAACAGCTTCTAATGGCACATAAAACCAGAACAACTGCACAGCATATTACGAATGGCTCTGGTTATATCCCATATTTAACTAGAAGGTAAGATGCAGTTAAAAGTTCTTTGCTGTACACTATTGCTAATACTGCAGTTCTTAAAGATCTGCATTTCCTGCAGCTCTTTGTAAAGAGCAACCTTTAGCAGGACGTGCTTTCGGGATGCACATTGCCTTTTCAATTTATCAAGAACAGTTGTTTGCTAACATCAAATCAAAATTTCAAATTCCATTTTCACTCTTTCTCTCCTTTCAGTGTGAGATCATTTTTTCATCGGTTACAAAAAAACCCCAAAAGTCAGTGGCATTAACAGTGTTTTCAAATACTTTAAGTGAAATCTTTCACGCTTTCTGCCCTGGAACTGGAAATTCAGAGGAGATGAGAAAGGCAAATTTACATGCAGTACTTTCAAATACGTAATTTTACAGAGTTTCCAGAGTTGCATTGACTAAATTGTAAAACATACCATGCATTTTATTACTTTCAAGGAATTCCTCATCCTCCTTGTCAACAAGGTGTGGGTTGGTAGAATAGGTTTTAATGTTTTCATCCAAGTACCATGACTCATTTTCATCAAAAACCATAAAAAGAAGAGCAAACTGAACTTTCTTTTTAGTACGAAATGAGGGCATATAATGTCTACGACACACAACAAGTGTGCCTATTAATCCACTGTAAGTGTCCTGAAATGACAAATGAAAAATCATATAATTACAAGAGGTGACTAAACAGAAGCACTTTTAATGCCAGATGTGAATCCTCTTTTTACAGTTGTCATTAGCGGGGCATAAATAAAGCCAGTGTCAAACAAGGTTATTTCTTCACAGTTACATGATACCCAAGGATCAGGTTCAATGGACTGTGAAGAGTAAATGCCTCTTTTTCATCTCTTGCTAGAAATAAACATTGATTCCGCTTTAATTTTTTGCTCATCTTGTCCAAATTCTTTTTAGGTTTTAAGATTCTGAGCTTGGTTTCAGTTCAGAATATACTTCTTGACATTTTTTTTATTTGTGTTTGCTGAGATGCAAAGGAAAAAAGACATTAATTTTAATTAAAAATTACTAGTCATGTTAATGGGTGCTGGCACAAAACCGGCAGACATATGTTCCACAGTTGCATGTTAGTTTTCCCACACATGACTGATTAGATACTGAACAAGCTATAGCGTGATAGCTTTAAGAATGAAATCTGAGTGAGGTGTTCTATACAAACAACAGAAGATCTAGGAAACAAGAACATGAAGGGTTGTGACTCTCAAATTCTGCCCCGACTTTCTTGCATTATTCAAGAGATGAGGAAAATGCAAAGTTACGGTGATGGGGGGCATGACTTCACAGAAAGCAGAAAGGATTTCAAACTCATCTCCCTTTTGCTGTAAGTCTATCTTGTGTTGAAGTCATGAACAAACCCCTTTAGATTGATATTACTAACATACCTTAATAATGTCCACCGTTGAATGGTATGCCCATGTAATACAATGTGGATCTCCTCTCTCAGGACTAGATCTCTCTGGGATTTTCCAGACATACATTTTTGTTTCACCTGAATGAAATTTTTATGAATTTTAGAAGTTTTCTGTATGCTGACCTGTAAGAGGCCATCCTGAAACAGATGTTATCTCCATTTAGAGCATATATTTGTCCTGAACTTCCTTTTCCCAATTACTATACTGGCTACCTTTTTGTTATTTCCCTTTTGCAAACCCCTGACACCGCTTGCCAGTCCTCTGGGTTGGTTTCTTTTTGTGTGTGTGGTTGTACTGTCCAGTTTACCATACTTCATAAAACCAACTGTATCTTTTGTAAAGATCACAGGGGAACTTCTGAAAGAATAGCTAGCATAAGCTATTGTCTCCCTACACAGCAAATCCGTTTGCTTTTATGAAAGGTGCAACCATGCTGCGTCAAAAAATTACCTATCAGCCAAGGGCTGGGATAGTTAGCAGGGCCACTTTAATTTTAGAAATATTAGTCATAATCAGCATGAAAAGTGTAAGAACCTTGTGTAAAAACAAACCCAAAGTCTTTCTTGCTATTGTAAAATGAAAGCTTGCTAAATCTTACTAGAAGACTTGATGTTACCTGCTAGAAAAAAAACAAGGATGCTTTGATACCTGGGTTAGTTACAGCAACAACAGAACTGTCTGTTTTCACTCCATGGGCATGTATTGAATAAGGTCTTGATGCCAAGTTTTTAAAAACTATTATAATTTTATCTCCAATATTTGACATAAGCAGTGGCCCTGTTTGGGGGGAGAGAGGAAAAAAAAAAAAAAAGAGAAAAAAAAAAAAGATTAACTTGGTTTTACAAAAGATCAGAGCAGAGAGAGAAAGACAGTTTGTTGTGTTCAATATACAATAACACTGGCTTGTAATTCAGCTAAAACTGTACCTGGATAATGTCATTGACTATGATATGCCAGCTTAAGTGGCTGAAGTTCGGCATCTAAGTAGAGGCCTAAGTCTCAAAAGCTCCAAGCATCTACAGTGTATTTGAAGTCAGTTTGAATGTTGGGTGTTGCTGCCCAGTTTCATGCTGACTTTGAAAATACTGACCTGTGATCAAGGCAGCAAACCAGAAGGGTTTTTTTTTTTTTTTTTCTTGTAAAGAAAGCAATGTGATCTTGCAAGGAAAGCACCATAATAAAAGTAGCAAGTAGCAATTCCATGTAGGTTTAGGCGCTTTGTGGGGGTAGAACTATATTCAGAATTATTCAAAAAGTATCTTCTTGTTTTGTTTCACTGCATTTTTCTCAGTTTCAAAACTGAACTTCATGATTATACCTTGAATTTCCAGGTGCTGCTGCTCCTCTGTTCTGTTTTTGGGAGTACTGAATGTCTCATCAGTGTACTCACGATATACTACCTTTCTGTATTTTGAGCCAATGAATTTGTCGTCTTTATTTAAAAATGGATTGCCAGGGCTAGAAAGAAAAAAAGAAAGAAAGAGAGAAAGAAGTAAGAAAATTGAAGATAAGAATACGTTGTGCATTATTTAATGGATTTTAAAACATCGTTTTTGCAGGTATGTCAATTAACCATCAAACAGAAATCCAGCTTTGTGAAACGGTAATCTCGTAGATCACTGTTATCTTCAATGTGAAAACATTCTTATTAATCTGGGAGGTTTCTCTTAACCATGAATGTGAAAAAAAACCCACGATAAAGTCTATACGGTATTTGAGAGAATGCCAAGTGCTTGGCCTGGCAGATACTTCAAATTGCAGGAAGTCATGCAGTAACTTCTATACTGAAAAACAGAGCCCTCAGTGACTTCCGTAGATCTGAAATGAAGCCTAAAACTTGTAAAGCCTAAGTGACTTGCTGAAATTAAATGTGAGGGTCTGATTCTCTGCTTAGATAATGAGGGCCGAGACAGCAGGGAAAAGCAGCCAGTCCATATTACTTGTGCTTTGAACTATGAGAGAGCCCACTGTTGTGTGCAGGGCAAGGGAATGGGCTATCAAGCTGAGGGAAAAGAGAAAAAAAAAATTACAATGAAGTCAATAAAAAAACCCCTGTAAGTAGTTAAAATCTATCATTTTAACCTCAGATGAAGTTGTTCAGAGGAACACATAGAAGTTCATCGGTTCATTGTTTAGCTTCTTTTGCTAACTGGCACGGATTATTTGATCTAATCAGTTCCTTCTCATTGTAATACAAATACTGGTAATAAAATACCAAGGCAACAAGCTTCATAGTGAATGGATTTGATCATGGACTTATCCTGTGTAAGCTAATGAAACTGTAAGGCATAAGAAAGAATCTTACTCAGCATACACATAAACAAGAGACAAAGACATGTTACGTATTGTAAGTAATCAAATATCTGGACAAAGTAGTCATCATATCTACAACATAATGGACATTTTAAGCATTCCACATCAAGGACCGTACCAACATCGGTAAATAATAAATGCACACGCACTATCCAGGATGCATGAAAATCTGCAGCTGCCCCACAGAAGATTTATGCTTCTGAGAGATTCTTATGAGAGATTTCACCAACACCTGGAGAAGGACCACAAATTCAAGTGAGACCTAAAACTACACATGCAAACAAAGTGTGTCTAGAAATGCCTGAAGCAGGAAAACGTTCAGATAAGTGAGCTGCTCCTTTGTGGGTATTTTTTTTTTTTTTTTTTTTTTTTTTTTTTTTAAATTTTTCCCTTGTTCCAAAGTACCTTTCCTCATGGTATTGATGCCGCTCAAATTCCCATGTCCTGTTAGGAGAATAGTCCCATTCAACTTCCACTGCAGCAATATAGTAAGTCTTTTCATGCAAATACATTGATAGATCCACATTCCACCAATGGCACTGTTTCACTTCGTAGTTCTGTTTCATGCCCCCTGTGTAGTGATCTGTTGTCAGGCATGACACTTCAAAAACTCCTAGAGGTCGTACAAGAAACAAAGACTTGAGAACAAAAATCCATTACTAATAGATCTTGAGGTTGTATTACCTCTGTTGATTTAGTGTTTAGAGACTGAGATGCAGGCTGTTGCTCACGTAAGATCCAAATGGTTTGTGTAGTACGGCTACTTGTAGTAATAAAACTCAGCATACATAGAAGCCGGAAAAACCAAGGCTTTAGCTTTAAGAGCTTACATCCTATGAACACCAGTTGTTTGCTGCCCTTCAAACACAGCTGTACTCAGTTTTAGCACCCAAAGGATCAAAATATCAGCTACTTAAAACTCGTCTCTAAGCATAAAATGTTCACAGGTAAACAGTTTCTAAACTAAGGATTTTTAAAGACATTTACCTTCAGAATCAGGCTTCATAATAGCTGTAAGAAATGTATGCGGAAAGAGATTTGCTGTATCCCTTCTTGTTCCTTTAGTTGTGAATGTGTTTTCTGAAAAGTATATCCCATGGACATCAACTTCTGACCCCAAGCCCATCAAATGCCAGGAAACCACACTTCCTTTACACATAGCAAGACCAGGCTGATTTCCATACATGTAACCATTAATGGCTGTAGAAGATTTGAGGAAGCAAAACCCACCTTGATTAACATATTAATTAATTCTGCAATACAAATTAAATAATACACACTTCAGATGCAGTTTAATGCCTTAGACTGACAGAAATATCAATAATGAAATACTTCATCACATCATTGAAACTAGAGGCAATTCAACTTTTAAAATCCCGTGTTTAAAAAGACGTTCTAACTGGTTTCCTTTTCAGTGTCTACAGCATCAGTAGCTGACTCAAACAACTGGAACTTCCACTGCTTTATACCTGTCAAGTATGCAGGACACATAAAACATCCTGCCTTATACCCTGCAAGACCCTCCAGTCACACAGTGCAGACACTCTGAATTGGTTTTTTTTTTTTTTAGTTTGAGTTACTAATGCTTTCTAGCTACTCCTGTGTGAAACCTTCGAAGTCTGGGCCTCATAGGTACTACTGAATGTTCACTATCAAGGCTCAGTACATAGTAGGAATGCCCCTGAGAACAAAATCTAAGAAAGAGCACAAGCAAATATGTTTAAAGATTAAGATTTACTTGCAGGACTAGGTACCGAAGATAAAAATGGTCTTTCACGTGAAAATTGAAAGACATTTCTATAGTACCAAAATACTATCAGTGTGAAACTCAGCTGTGCCCCATTAAAGAAGCAAAGTTTTTCATTCTAAGGGGCCACAGTGCTGGTAAAGGAATCTAGACTCAGCCACGGACAAAAATGAGCCAGCAACGTGCCCTTGCTGCAAAGAAGACTAAGGGTGTCTTGGGCTGCTTTAGAAGTGTTGCCAGCAGGTCAGATTGTAGCTGCTATTGTAGAAATGCTTCAGGCAAACAGAGCTGGAAAGCAGCTTGGCAGAAAAGGACCTGGCAGTCCCAGTGGACACTGAGTTGAACATGAGCCAGGTCTGCCCTTGCTGCAAAGAAGGCGAATGGTATCCTGGGCTGCATCAGGCCAAGTATGGCCAGCAGGTCAAGGGAGAGGGTCCTTCCCCTCTGCTCAG
>JANHGN010012330.1:18406-63402 GCA_024605025.1 Megaceryle maxima | reverse complement strand
TAAATACCTGCAGGGAGGGTGGAATGAAGATGGAGCCAGGCTCTTTTTTAGCGGTGCCCAGTGACAGGACCAGAGGCAAGGGAAGAGGTTGGTTTTCTCATGCTGCCTGGTTGCATTCATAGGGGCTGAACACGAGCTACAGACCTAATTCCTCCTCCTGTTTGCTCAGACTGGTACACAACAGTGCTAAATACTCAACTGCCAAGCAAGACACTGAACAATTGTCATTACGTTTTGAACTACCACATTTAGCTGAAAGTAGCTAAATTGCACATTAGCACATTGGATTAGCATTCAAACATGTTTTTCTTTCCAACAGAAGGCAATTAAATGTCTCTAACACTACGCAGTTTCCCAGTCTCGTACATGAGATCACCTTATTCTAGAAACGAGTATTTCTTACAGTGCATTTTGTTAGACTCCTGGAAGTCCTCATCACCTTTGTCAATTTTACTGGGATTTAGAGTAAACATCAAAATATTGTCATCCAAGTACCAGCTCAGATTCTCATCAAATACTGTAGCAAGTAGAAAAAACTCCTTGTTCACATTTTTCTGTTGGGCAGAAATAACACAAAGGGAAATAGAAATGAGTCAACACAAAACAGGGGGAAAAAAAAAATAAATCAATGTGCATAATAATTTATAATTCATAAAGCAGGATAGATGCATACATTGAAATTTCATTCTGACAGTCGGAAAGCTCTCCAATTGCTGTGTCTGGTGACTAGGTATCTGCTGCTGATGCTCTTTATACCAGCAGGGAACACCTCTGGAAATAAGTGCATGTTTTGGTCTGGAAAGCCTCTACATTCTTCTACTCTACATATTCTACTCTTGAAAGCCTCTACGTATTTCTAGTCATTCTCATCCTAGCTGAGACTTAAATGCCAGCGGTTGCTCACTGCAATGGTGGTTTCACAAGACAGTGTCTATCTTGAGCCAGACTGATTCTCTTTTTCAAAAAACAAGCCCACTTTCTTGATTTCACGTATGCTTCCCTGTACAAGTGACACTGTGGTGTGGAGTGGAGGTAGTACTGAGTGGTCATTAAGGGGGCAGTCTCTGAGGGCACAGTTCAGGAAGATAAAGCAGGTTCAGCTACAATGATGCAAATACTTCCATTTTTCTTCTTTGACTGACCTGTTTCCCAGAAGGAAGCAGAGCTCCCTTCCTGCACACCAGGAGAGGACCCACAAGGCCAGAACTGGTGTCTCTGACTGCATCCACAGCTGAGTAATAAAGCCAGGTTAAACAATCCGGATCTTGATCTGTGGGGCCCACATCTTCTGGCACATTCCACTCATATGTAAATGTAGTGCCAGGACTCACATGAGAGGCTGGAGATTCAGTACCTATTATAGAAACCGACATTAGAAATTAAGCCAAATCAGCATTGTTTATTTTATCACCTTCAACACATCAACATGTAGGGTAGCATGTTCCTGGTGCTCGCAGGATCCGTGTCTGTAGGCGCACCTCTGGAGGCAGCACCGTACAAGGCCCCCTCGTTGTTCTTGTGGTAACTCACACCGTGGGGCTGAATGCTAAATGGGCGGCTCGCATTGTTTCGGAAGGTCACCCTGATGCTCTCGCCCACTTCAGCCTTGATAACAGGTCCTAGAAAAGATCACATGATCTAATTACAAGATGCTTCTATCAAGTGATGTACAGATCACCACAAGCTTATAGCAATCAATGGCTAGCGGCTTTCCCGGTTGCATGGGGAACTGCTCCTGAGCCTCTGTGGCCACAGACCACGTCCCTGGCACGTGCCGTGAATCACACGTCAGCCCAGCAGCAACTGGACTGCTCCATTCCCAATTCCTCATGGAGGCCTAGGGACATGCAGGAAAGTTCCTCCCTTTGGAAAGGGACCTACAGACATTAGCACCAGCCTCCAACTCAGTCCAGAGCCATGATAGAAGTATCCAGGTTATAAATAGGGCTAGACCTGCCTAGCCTTGTAATGCAGAGCCTGACCTTTGAAGACCATGACATATTCTCACAGGCAAGTTGAAGACCACCGCAATATTGCCTTCAAGAGCTTTCTTATACCCTGGGGTGACTCTTGAAGGAACCCACAGGCACTAGCATCTGCATGAGGCAGAAAGAGCCAAGGGCCTCTCCGTTGGAGAGGCACTGTTGGCTGGCCAGTGGAAGCGATAGTTTACTCTCATAAATCTTTGACATGAAATAATTTTAGATATCTTACCCAAGAGTCCAAGATGTGCTTCCTCTGTGAGTCGTCTTCTATGTTCAGTGAAAGAACCATCTGTGTATTCTTTGAAAATGGCTTTTTTATAAGAGCCACCAATTCTTGTCTCACTTTGTTCAAAAAATATGCGAGATTCACTGTGTAAAAGAAATTGCAATAGATACAAACAGTTCATGTCATAATGCTTAGCTATACAATGGCAGTCAGGACCTCAACCCTATTTTCTGAGGTCTAATGTGATGAGTTTTGTCTTTTGGGGCTCCCTTCAGCGATTTGGCCGCATGCTTATATGTAGTCCTATATAAAGATGTGCAGGAATCCATTATCATTCGCTAACTTCTGTTTAAGAAAAAGACACTGTTCTGTGTTGTCCTTACAAAGCCAGCATGCTTAAATGCATCAACAATGACTTCTAGTCAACAATTTGTAACCTGAAGTTCACTCTTTTTATTAAAAGTTACAAAATAATTCAACAACAGTAGATACGGACACAAAGAATATGTAACATCTAAATGGGAAGTAAGAAGATTTAATCGACACTTTTTAGTCTACGCTTTTGCTCTCCAAAAAAGGACCTTTCAGTGTTTTACAGGCACTGTTCAAACAACGAACCATGCCTCATCCCTCGTGGAGCGAGTAAGTATCCCTTAACTCAGACAAAAAAAATCTGAGGAATCAATGTATTCAGTGAATCGATCCAGGTCTTAAATGGAAAAACAGAGCAAAGGGCAAAGCTACCTCATGCAAGTTGTTTGCTAGATGAGATGCTGTTAGTGTGATTTTCACCACCTAAGGAAATGATCATGAATTCCAAGCTTTGATGTCTAACTCAGAATAATCAACCATCTTGAATCATCAGAGGTCACAACCTACATAGGCCATTACAATTCATCTTCAACACAGTGAAAGTACTAATATTACAGGAAAAATTATAGTAAGATTACAAGGAAAACAACAGACATGATTTGGTCTGGTATTTATCCTAGCATTAATACTTAAGCAGAGCTGAGGACAATGAGAAATTATGCTCAGAAGTCAGATCTGCCATATGGCTTACCTTATTTACCATGTTTGTATCAATTCTGCTTGGAAAGTAAAACATCTTTATTTAGAAGCATTTACCTGTCAGCAGTTAATTCTTGTCCTGTAAAATGGTTGACTGCAGATGGGCCATAATTCCAGATGACCTCTTCAGCAGCAATGAAGTACTGTCTTATCTTTGTACTCTCATTACGATCTCTTGTGGATTTTCTACAATCTTTTACTTTAAAAAGGGCCTGCATACCACCTGTAAAAAAAAAAAAAAAAAAAAAAAAAAGAGGAAGTAGAGAAAACTAGGGAGAAGGAACTGAGCTTTGTTTTCTCTTTCCCTGCTTCCAATGATGGATATGCAAAACACGAGGGGAAAGGACATAAAAGAATGCATACCAGCTGAGCTAGGACATAGAAAGCCAAATATGGCATTTACAGTTGGCAGAGAGGTGTGGTAAAGTGCATTCTGCTTGTAAAGCTGCAGTTGACTTGGGATTTACAGGGAAGATCAGGGTAGAGTGGAAACAGCACTGTCAGTTCACAATTCAGTCAAGGCCAGTGCTACCAGACGGACCATCTTCCCTCTAAATCTAATCAACAGCTTACCTGTGAAACTCTTGCAGCTCTGCGCCCTAGGAGAAAGAGCTGTCAGCAAATCTGCTTGCTGGAGATGCAGTAATATAACAAAGAGAGCCCTTTCACAGCTATGGATTGGGTCAATTTGTATTATTAAGTCTTGCCCTGGACGCTTCAACCACATCAGGGTGCTGCTTGATGTAATAGCTATTTCAAAACTTAGCACCTCAGTGTAGTTGAATCTGTAGGTTAAACATACTCCTTTTTGTATCACAATTATTGAATCTTGGAGGCTGACCGAGTTCTGTGTTCCTTCTCACTTTTGTGACAAAGTACTTCTCTAACTCACAGGGACATAGATCATGAAAAAGTGTAGAATTAGCATCTAAGTATTTCCCATGGTTATCAAACACTAGAAATACAGGAAGATACTGGGAAGAGAAATGCAGATCATATCTACTTATTAGCCAATGCACTTTCTAGAACGTATTTCTGACAGAAGACAAGTTAGCCTGCCTGTCTTGTGTCCCTTGCCAACTTTTTTACTGGCAATCAGAAAACTGTGATTAATTACCTTTAGTTAGAGGCAAACATCATGCTATTTGTCTAAAGTTGAGGCTTGCAAAAGTGCAGCTAGGCCAATTTCTGCCAACTGATAACAATTTCCATTAAAGACAAGAATTTCCTTCATTTCCATGTCTACGTGCTCAAGCCCATCTAATACACTTCTAGGCATTTCAATTTCTATCGGAGTTTTATTACCTAGAGGAGAATATCATCTGGCCTATAACTGGGTCAGGAGTACTGCTAAAGTGACTCGGTAACTTGTTAGCTCAAGCTGAAATACCATGCTGATCACTGGAAATTATTCTGTACCTTCGATATGGTCGTTCACTTGGCAGCTGAGTAGCCATTTCCCTGGACTCCTTGGTATCATGACAGCGTCAATAAATGTGGCTGGGAAGAGGTTGATGGTGTCGACTCGATGATGCCTTTCTATTAAGGTCTGCCCGTGAAAGTAGGCCGAATGGATATCAGCTTCATTACCCATGCCAAAAAGATGCCATTTTACTTTATCTTCCACACACATTGTGAGGTTTGGAAGGTATCCGTACATGTACCCGTTGATTGCTAAAAGAAATGTAATTTATTACAGTTACCTCCACAGACCTGAGGATCTTTCTTCAAAAGCGGGTGTCATACAAACATTGCTCTATTCTTCAAAATAGAAAGAGGCTCAAAACAAAACTCTGCCCTTTGAAAGTTACCCAATATCAGACACACACTTCATCTACCCAACCACCTGCATGACCAGCAGTTCCTACTATGATTCTGGAATCCATGTCAGAGCCAAAGTTATCTTCTTTGTTGACATTAAGAGTAAAAACTGTTTTTCTAAACTGCAATATTATAGTACAGAGTTTAGAACTAAGAAACAGAAAAAAGTACCAAAATTCTGTTTAGAGCACCTGTGAAATTATACTGTCAAAGTTGTTCTTTGCCTCCGAGAATTTGATATCACGACTCCAAAGGTGTGATTGTGCAATGCTTGCCTGTTTTGTTTTGTCTCATTTAATCCTCCTTTCTTAATCCTCCAAGAAAAAGCCCCACTTAGAAAAAATTATCTATGGTTCATCTTTAAAAGAGGTAACACCTACAAATATTACTTCACCGTATCAATAACAAGCAACATTAATATAACATTCTCTCACAGTGCATTTTATTGCTTTCCTGGAAGTCCTCATTGTCTTTTTCAACTTTGGAAGGCTCAGAACAGTATGTCCTGATATTATCCTCCAGATACCAACTGAGATTTTCATCCATCACAGAAAACATAAGGATAAATTCAGCATCGAACTGTTTATTGCTGCTCTTATTCATTGTATCTGAAAAATAAAGGGGTACGTTCAAAGACTTTGGCGACCGACGTTACCTTTTCATCAGTTTTACATGTAGGATCAATAGGGCTGGTCACTGCTTACTTCATATTTTGCCACTTTTGAGTGCATGTGTACATATAAACTTACAGAGATGCTCAGAAAACAAAAATCAGTTCTGATACGACACTATAAAATAAATTTACTAAGAATAAATACTGCATGTGATGAGATTATAGTAAATCTGTTTTTCATATCACTATTTACACATCCTTTTGCATTACTAGCATAAACACATCTCACTCACGGATTTGTAGACAAAGTATTCTGCAAATTACATTCACTGCTACAAAATCAAACTACTCCATATACTACTGAAAGGCAGCTAATTGAGAACACAAAAAGCTGCTATTAAAAAAATTAACTGTAATCTGGTCTTCAGTAAATTATTTCACTGATATTTATAAGTAGCCATTATCAATCACCTTGCATATGTATGTATTTACAGTTTACCTTTCCTGCAAATTATTAAAGGCCCAACAAGCCCTGAGGCAACATCTCTTGGAGCATCTATATGGGAGTGATAAACCCTGGTTATGCAGTCTGCATCACCCTTAGCTGGACCTTGGTCTGCTGTCACATCCCATGTAAAAGTGTACTGGCCTCCGGGCTCCACAGCATCATCTCTCTTTTGCAAATCTTTGGTGTTGTCAGGATAAAAAGCACCTGAAGAATGTCAAACAGCAACCATTAACACAATACATTCACAACAAGATGTCAGGCTAGCATCTGCCGTGCTTTTAAGTAGACTACATGTTGCAGTAACATGGATTGAACATCTGCATACAGGTTAAAAAAAAAAAAACAAAACCCAAAGAGTCTTTAATGTCTGCTGAGCAGATCTTTTCCTTCTCTTTAGGAGTCTCTTCATTTGCCTTTGAATTCCATGGGAGTGTTTTGATTAATGGCACATTAACTTTAGTCCTTAATTTATCAGGAGGGCACTATGTACTTCTGCTAAAAAGATAATTCAAATATTTGTAAAACATTTGTTAAATACTAAACTTGGAAACTGTTCTGAAATACTGCACAGATCCTCAAAGAATGAGAGCAACAATTAAAACATTGTTCCAAAAAGTGCGTGTCCTGTTACGTAAGACTGTTCTGATCTCACAGAATCGATATCTATCAAGCCACACATTAGTTTTAAGGAAAAATGTCACAGAATATTAGAAGTTAGGCTAATACTTCATCAATTCTTCTAACTAAACTAAAATTTTTAAAGACTGTTTTTGAGACAGCATCCTATTCTCAACAATTCACACATTGTTTTTAAGGATGACTAATAAAAGTTTCAACAGCCATACCCTGGTGCTGTCTGCTGCAGAAAATACCCCATCACCTGAGCGTGGCAAGACTAGCTACCGCAAGGGCAAATCATCACTAATCCCAGAAGCACTGCTACGGTACGTCTTAAAGTGTGTGAAGCTTTTATCTCATAAATTCATTGCTAAGCAGGAGCTGTTTCTTCATTTTAAGAAATTCTTGTGTATCTTAGATAGAATATATACAAATTTAATGTTAAGAATTTGGAACTGTAAGTTATCACTGTTAACAATATCTTCTTAATAACAGCATTTTTTTCCTTTATATATCCTCAATACCTGCATTTCTTATGTACCTTTATACTCTTATTTCATGTGAAATGTTGATCTAAAAATCACCTTCTTTATGAATTTCACTTCTGGCTTTGTCTTTTGCTCTTGAAAAAACTATCAAAATTCTTAGCTCCTATTTTAAATTGATCGTGTTCTAAGTCTTTATTTACTTGACCAGTCTTCAATTTCTTGAGAGACTATCACTCACACTCAGAGGAATTATTAACTTTTGACAAATTCTGGCACAGAATGGACTCAATCTTACCTTCATTTTCCTTTGTGTATCTTACACCATGTGGATGCAGCGTGTAGTTTCTGGAAGCAAAGTTTTTCAAGTGAATGATAATGGAATCTCCAACTTCTCCTTTAATTATAGGGCCTAAAAAACCCAGCCAGGAAGGTTTGTCAACTATTTCATCATATAAATGATTGGTGAACTGAGTGTAGACAGCCTTCTTGTAAGTGCTGCCTATCCTATGTGGTCCTCTATTGAGAAAGACTCCAGCCTGCCTGTAAAGAAAATACACAAACACTTCTGTAATGTCAGATCCTCATTTTATCTGTGAATGGTGTTAATTAGTAGGGTCTCGGATAAAGACCGGGCCTCTGTAGTGCTGTGCGCAACTACATCCAATTTTAGGCACAAATATGTCTCTGTTTGTTAAGAGTTAGGCAGCCATATAGAGATTAAATACTATGCACCGACCCGATTCTTTTCTACCTATTTTGTAGACTGAAGATAAGGGTATTTGACACAATTTCAAGCAAATTTGAGACCACGTGGACAAGGTAAATAATAGTTCTTACTACTTGAAACTTTTGTACTTGCATTCTTAAATTGCGGTGAAATTTTCTGTGGCCTATTAAAAATAATAATTTCCATCATCACGCTATTATGTTGACTTCATAGTCCTTACTCCATTGCAATGAGAGGCAGACTTCAGCTATAAAATATATCTAAGGTGTCTGGACATGAGCAAAACCACAAGGTGCTGCAAATGCCCAGTACATGTATATGGGGGGAGGGGACGGGCATGCACAGTGCTGAAATGAGTGAGACCAAGCCCTCAGCTTGCTCCCCAGCTATAGATGAAGAAGAATCACAGCCTCAGAGCTTGATATGGACTTACCCTAATAAAGTCTCATTTTTACAGATTCAGCCCAAGAATACACAAACAGGTTATATGAGGGCAAGGGTAATAACCTCCTCAATCACTAAATACCTTAACTATGGGACCATTGCTCCTCTCAATTAATGAAACACTTATATTAAAAACAAGAGCTTGGCTAGCAAGGAAACAACCTAACCCATGAGCTGAAATGAGACATGTGGTACCAGTACCTCTGAAGTATGTAACTGTAATGGCTATGCTGCCCAAGCACCACCGGGTGCAGGTGAGGGGTCACCACACGTGTCTGACAACTATCAACTGGACGCAACGATGGAGCCAACCTTTACCCGTGCTGAGGGGCAGGTACCTTTCATTAAATAGTCTAAGAAGTGTCCGAGAAGAGTCATCTTTGTGGAGAATGTGCTTATATTCCCTAATTACAATGGCGAGAGAAACCATCAGCACTGGCTGCTCAAACCAGCAGTGCTACTACTGGCAGGCAGATGCTGTTAGCCCAGATTCTAGAGGGTCTTTAACAACAACTCCTCCTGCAAATTCCGCCACCCATTTCAGGAGGACTCGCTGTGGAAGTGACCTACTGCAGAAGGAGGCAATCCCAGGAGATACAGCAACACTGCTTGAAGTTCAGCAGCCTCTTGCTTTCTCATCTTACATGATGAGAAACCCAGCCAATACAGTTTCATATTCCCAGCAGGACATATTGTGAAACAATTTAATACTGCCCAAAAATGTGAAGTATTTCCACAAGACTGAACATAGTTCAAGCACGTGAGGAAGGATTATTTGTACCCTGGCAAATGCAGATCTGAAGTGTCATTAAAATGCCTATTCAGAGCTCTATCAAACTTAGCATGAACTTAGTCACAAAGACTCGGTTATTCCAAGTGAGTGTATGAAGCTTTTTAGCTACAAATTAAATCAAACAATTATGTTACGGTTCTTCTTGGCCTGTTTAAACAGGTACCATTTAATTGTAGAGTATACCTTCTAGCAAGTAAACAGCGCTCTTCCCTTCTGCTCTTCCCTTCCTCTGTAAATAACAATCTGCACAGCCTCATAGTTAGCAGTTCAGGAGAAGAATCAGAGAAGCTGAATATTGATAAAGGGGACAAGCTCCTTTGCAGGCACTAAAATTAATTTAGCATACTGCCTCTTGTCACAGAAGCAGTGAAGGAGCTGTGAACAGTGGTGGTTTGTATTACAACACAGCTCTGCCATTTTCAGACAAGATGCCCTGCTTCCACCATTTATTAAAATTACTAGCCTGCTGAATCACTGGCAGTGTCTAATGCTTCACTCTGTTTATGAGGAAAAGAACTCCAAACTGACTGTTTCATCTCATGCCTGATGAGATGAGATACTGTTGGCTCTCGCTAGAGAAAACAAACCCCAGGAAATCTTCCACTCTCATCCACAGACTAAATGAGAATGGGATTTTTGAGATTTTTCTAATTTTTGATTTCTCTCTTCACTGTTTTTATTTTGGTATCATCCTATTTCATTTTAAAAGCACTGGAAAGGATAGAAGGAAGGAATATTTCTCTCTCAAATTATTTTTCTGATGCCTTTTAGATCTGAGTTTATTGATTATTCATACCTTCAGGGTGCTCCCCTCCTCCTCACCATACTTATCCTCATCCTACTCATTGCTTTTGCTTTGCACAGGACCCTCCTTATCTTGTAACAAGCAACCCAGCTCCCCCACTGTGGCTAGGAGTCAGCTGTGCTGCTGCACCAGTGAAAATGACGACTGTCAGCAATGATTACCTAGAAAGGAAACGTGTGCCCAATAGGAAAGTTTTATATTTGTCAAGCTTCCACATTTAAAAACATATCAGCAAAGGTCTTCGCTTCAGCACTGGCACCTTAGCCATTCAAAATTAATCTAATGATTACTGATATTCAGGGTCTTTTTCTAGGCCCCATGAAGTAAAACATTTCATTGCAACAACTTCAGAAAACCCCTATGTATTCCAATGCTTTTAATTAGCAAAGCATTAGAATGCGATTCCCAATCAAGTCAGGAAAAAAAAAAAACAATAATCAAAATTCCTTTGTATCCGACAGAAAATCTACTGACACCAACATGATCCATTTCACTGCCTTCACCAGGTTTTCAATCTGGCCCTACTGTCTTAAGCAGACAATACTGTAAAAATCAAACTCAACCAGTGTAAAGTGTTTTACTTACTCTTCTTCTGTAAAAAGCTGTCCAGATACGATATTGGTATTGCCAGGTGCATAGTTCCACACTGTCTCTACAATGCCGATGTAGTATTCCCTGTTCACCGCCCCAGCTTGGCAATAGCAAGAAACCAGCAAGCAACTTAGGAAGAATAGCCTCATTTCCTTCATTCATTAACCTTGTGGAGAATGTGAAATAAAAACACAGGACAAGCATGTGCAATTTCCCTTTATATGTGCTTGTCTCTCCCACCCCCCACCCACCTTACCTCCCCCCTTCCCGCTCCTGTTTGCTTTGGTGAACACAATAAAATGTTGCACAATGTCTCTGTGTGTCAAGAGTAAACAAAAGATTCTGGTAACCTCACCAGTTCAGATAATCTTCAAAGAAGTTTTTTCAATTTCTGCCAAGCTACTACCACGCAAATTACCATTTAGACTGTTCCCAGATTGCAAATGTTGCAGCTGAATTGAAAGTACTGTAGATTTAAATGGATTTACAGATTTAGCACTATCTTTAGCACTCTCTCTATAGCTCATATACTACTGAGAAAATAATTTTGGTAATGTGTGAAACAAGAACACAATTTTTTATGTGCACTGTGAAAAATTCAAACTGACACCCGTTTTTCCCAGGTGTACCCACTCCTGCTCTGGCAGACTGGGCACAAGGCAGGCCCTGTCCTGAAGACCTCCCTCTGCCTGTTTCTCTTGCTGGGTCTAGATCTACAGATCACTGCTTCTTCCGCTCTGCACAGCGACCACTAATCTGGCGTGACACAGAGAGATACAGGAGGACCGAGGTCACTGGTGTCAGACTAGAGTTTACACACTGATGCATGCATGGGTAAATTCTGCTAACCCACCACAGTTCCCTTGGAAATGGAATTATAGCACAATGTGTGGCATATATAGCTAGAGATGAAAAGGACAGGCTGTTCATGGATGGCATGTTTTTATGTTACTTCCAAGTAGTCTCAGTAATGCCCAAGTGTAAATGAGGTTCAGAAATTCCACAAATGTAACTCCCTAAGTTATCTTCCTCCTTGTCTTATCACTAGACAGGATAAGCCACATTCTTCAACGATTAAAAGCATAATAGATCTGTAACACTCCAGCTAATCTTAACTGCTACCATTATCTAAATGGACTATCCAGTGCAGAAGGCTATACTTTTGTTCTGTTCAAGTTCTGCAAAAGTTTTGTACCCGTTAAGTCACATTGAAAAATAAGAACAGAATTGGACGTTGAACACAGGACATAAGAAGCACCTAATCAAAGTTTGCAGTAGCTTTTTTTTTTTTTTTTTTTTTCTTTTTTTAAGCATACTTCCATTTCATCATGGTTGTGTATAAAGCTGTAGACATACAAAGCCATCTGCAAACTTCCAAATTCTGAATGCTTCTATTAAAAAATAGGTATTTTTTAATAGATAAAAATATTCGGTCACTTGGGTATTTTAAAAAAGAATCTCTTCTGTACTCTGAGCACTGACACCCACTCGTTCTATATAACATTTTTCATTGTATGGCAACTTAAAAATTTCTGTAATAACCACGGTCTTCTTTGAAGCTATTTTCTTAATGATCTGAAAAATTACGATTATTTTGCATAGAACGCTAAGATTCAAAGCATAACCAAAGTACAAGTTTCCTCTAACGACGCAAAAATCTAAACCTATTTACCAGGACTGTGGTGTACAGATGAATTACCAATTTTAATCATTATTCTTATAAAAAAATCTCAGATGCTGTTAAAATACTGAAGTTCATAATCTCACCTTTTGAAGCCTTCTACACATCTGCATTAAATGGAAGATTCTGCTTCTGTCTACATCACTGTTTGTGATTTAGCCAAGTTTTCGAAATCTGACCATATCTATGATGAAATTCTGGAGTTTCCCAGGTTAGCATCACATGCTCAAGATTATTTCTGTAGGGATTTTTTTCTTTGCCATGGATGAAGGTCAGTGGTTCAGTGGAAATATCAGCTTGCGCAGGTTGCATATGCCCCATCTGTAAATTAACTGAGGTAAGAATGAGAACATATTTACCTTCTCTTATAATACTTAAATTCTAAGTAATTCCTTAGTACTCGGCTAACAGAGTTGTCCATGTATATATGGGTCTATTTGGTTTATTTTTTGTTCAGATTTCCATAGGACTGAGGAAAAGGAAAAACAAAATCAAACCACAAGCACTACCTTTGAAATCTCCACATTTATTTGAAGGTAAGACCATGAGCTCCTGCACACTTCTATATCACTGTTACAGCAGTTTATTCAAAAAAAAGGGCAATTTCAGTACAAAAGTTAAAAAAAAAAAAGAAAAAAAGAAAAAAAAGTCACTGCCAGGGACAACTGGATGGGGCAGAAAAGAACTGGAAAAATGTAGATGTCAAAAGCTACAAATAACTTCATCCAAAATAGAGAGGCTTGAGAGACAAAGACTTAAGACAAAGGTTTCATTTGTCTTTGCAGCACCCAAATCTGCCATCATAAATGTTGGAGAAGCCCTTTCTCTCTTTTCCTAGGGGATGGGGAAGATGCGGTGATGATTTCCTTGCCATTTTCAGAGAATCCCGGCCTGCAAATAAAAAAAGGAAGTAAATAGTTGCCCTCCTCTTTTCAACTCAAAATTCATACGGAAGTTGTTCAACTTCCACGTTCCATCTAAATCCAACACACACTCAGCGTTCCAGAGGGGACCCCACTCTGTGCCCAGGGACAAGATGACAGTATTGATTTTGATTTCACTAGAGGCTGGGCTGGGTCCCAGGCTGATGAAGGTATTTCACTGCCAAGTGGAATGTTTTGAGAAAAATTGCCTCAGGCCTTGATGTTATCACTGGTTGCTGTTACAGTAAATTCCTACAATAAGCGCTTCCTTGTGTGCTTGCCCAAGGCCCTCCGTGGCACCTGCTGTTCCCCTGCCCTGGCTGAACAGCACCATTCAGAAGACTTCATGCTGCAGAGGCACTGCCATCCTACCTGCTCCGCCCTCCCAACGCTTCCTTCTTACGAGGCAGAACTAACCCTACTGCGTGCATGCAGGTGTACACACATACATGTGTATGCGCGTGGTGTGCATGTATCTTTTGGCGGTTGCTGCTTTTCGCAATTAAGAGATATTTCTTGAACGTGTTGTCAACGTGGAGACTGCTGGTGACATAACCCTGAGGGATCCCTGATCCCAATGCAGATGGACAGGGAGAGGTAAGCATGTCTAATTTCACCCTACCTCAAAGGTGGGGAAATCGAATGCCACACTAAGCCACGTCACTTTACACCCGAGTGCAGGTTGGGAGCACCAGTCACTTGAGCTCTGGGGTCCAAGCTAATTCTTCTGCCCAAAGCAGAGCCCTCTACGTTACTGTTTCAATAACCTACAGAAAACAGTAAAAACTGCTGCCTATTACCTCTTGCATCTTCTTCTGTTTGCCGTGAAACCCACACATGGGTAAGAATGACTTTAAATTGAATGCTAAAACAAAGATGCTCAGAAACCTCTGCTGACATAAGAGTAATGGATTTGGCATTAGTGATGAATTCCCAGCCACGTTTTCTTTTCCAATCCTAGCCTTAAAGGTCAGAGTAAGCAGTCACTTATTCCTGTACACCACTAGGAATCAGTAGATGAATCAAACACAACAGATTTAATATCAGTACATATCCTCCGGTAATAAAAATGCAGTAACACAGAGAATGCATAAACTGAAAGGGTAGGTCCTAGGCTGAGAGAAACTGACAAACCAAAACTGACTTGTTGATGTTGAAGAAATTACCTCAGATGTTTTGTTACCTGGACAAATACAGAATAGGTCCCACAGAGTGTCTTTTTCAACTCAGCAGCCACTTTCAGAAAACAGATGACCAATTGTAGTCCACTAAGAGCTATCAAAATAGAGAGTAAAATGATGTTCCACTCCACTATGTTAGCAGGTTCGGTGCACCGAGACCAAGCAGAGTAATCAGTGAGGTACCTATTACAGAAACAGCAATGAGAAGTAAATTAAATGTGGTAGGTGCAATTCAAGTTAAATACACATAATTTCACCAATAAAATACAGGAAAACCATATTTGGCTTCCTATGCTTTTAAGTTTAGGCACCAGCCTAAACACCGGCATAAGTCCTACATAGGTTTGTCAAACTCAGCTGAGCGGAAAGACTTACTTTCCTCAAATACATCTGCTTTATTAGTTTCCCTGTTAGATATCCAAGTGTTAGAAAGAGACTGCCATTTTTGAAAAAGGCAGAAGCCAAGTTTAAAATGGTAATTTTCCTTTTACTGATGTAACTTCAGCTTTAGGTTAAGTCCAGCTGACTTGTGCAGAGAGCAGGAGCATCCCAATGCCATCATTCTACCCAGTGCATGCAGCTTACTACATGGCAGAGCTGAGCTAGGTGTCACCGTGTGCCGTTTCCACTTGTCTAAAGCCATGCTTTGCATCTTTGAGCATCATAACGTGTACAACTGATGTGTGCCCTTTTAACTGCGAGACACACTATAGCTGGGAGATTAACTGCAAGAGCCTTTGTTAGAATCACTTGCTCAGTGTCAGGTGTTTTTTTTTTTTTCCTAAGCATTCGTAAATGAAATGCTTTCAAGCCAAGTCTGGAGTGCATTATTCAGCATCTGGGCCTTGAAATCTAATTCTCATGTTTTTATTTCCAAATGGGATGGTAATGCTGGTGATACATAGCAGAGATTGCAGGAAGCACTTCAGCATTTTAAAATAAATCTGACTTAAGTCAGGGATAGCTATAGTTTAGGAACTACTCCTGTTGGATGCTGAAGGAGTCTGAGGAACTTGTTTGTGATCCTCAGACAAATTTAATTCTTGGTGCATTCAAATGAAGCTGGGAGAGCTTGACATCACATGGAAGAATGTCAAAACTTGTGAAAGCAGCCTCAGGTCACAGATCTGAATCAAACCTTTTATGCCTCTAAGGAGAATGGGACACGGACAACAACTGTCTACCTCATTTATGTGTTTTATGAGATATGCCATCTGTAATCTTTGAATCAAAAACAAGGAACTGGAGAGAATATTCTGAGAAAGCATTCAGCTACACTTGCTCTAATCTGATCTTCTTTACTACGTGTGATTGTGACCACCACCAGATAAAGGCCACTTAGCTAGATGGACCTCTAGGTCTGATCAGTACAGAGATCAAAACCTTTCCTTTCAAGGAGGCAAATACCTTTCCTTTAGGATTCTGGTGCTCATTCAAGAAGTTGAAAACCCTCACTCTCCAGTACAGGTGTTGCATTTAAGAGTCCAGTGCCATTTTGTGTAAAACTCTGAATTTGCCTGATGAAGTTTCTTCCAGAAGAATTACACTGACATTTCTTACCTTCCAGCAGTGTCTTTGAAGATATAATCCCATCCACCTGACGAATTGCAGAAGGGGCCTTGGATCAACCCCAAGGTAAAAATGATGCAACTGTATCCAGAGAAAGCAACTCCAAGCAGGGCTAGCACAATTGAAATAAAACTCTGAAGTAAAGAGAAAAAGATATTACTACGTGGGGACAGTGTCCACAGCAAATACAGTCATTCAGCCTGCCTGGTATTTCCTTGAGGTTGAATTTCACATTGCACATTTACAGTCTTCAAAATGCAGAAAGAAAAATACCAGGCAAATAAAAGTAAGCATACACATACAAAATAAAGATTAAGACAAAGCTGAAGACAGCTGCATATTTAAATATTGTTTTGGGGTTTTTTTAACTTGCATTTTGGCAAAATTGTCTCTCAAAATGCTAGAGCAGCACAATCACACATGAAACACGCTTACATTCAAGATTGTGCATATTGAGCTGTTACTCCAAAAACTTCCAAATAACACAGGCAAGGGGATGAAGCTCTTTAGTTGGGGCACCTCACTGAAACTCTCGGGCCTTCTATGTCCTTATTTTGCAAGGATCTTGTTTGTTTTGGTTTTGTTTTTTTCATAGAACCATAGAATGCCCTGGGGGTTGGAAGGAGCCTCCAAAGGTCAGCTACTTCAACGCCCCTGCAGTAAGCAGGGACACCCTCAACTAGATCAGGTTGCTCAGAGCTTCTACAAGCCTTTTTTGTTTGTTTAGTGTTGGTGCGGGTTTGGGTTTTTTTCATTGTTTTTTTTTTTTTTTTTTCAGGTTTTGCTTGTTTATTGTTCCATCCTGCACATGCATCGGAAGGAAGGTCACTTTCTGTGATCCTACACAGAATCCTTCTTTGTGGCAAGAAGCTGAACAGAGCAGTAGAGAGGGCAGAAGGACATAATCGAAACAGAGGAGCAAGAAGGCACTCAGAACAAATGCTGAAGAGACGTAAAAAAATAAAACATGAACTCACCCTGTAGGTTTTGTTACAACTCTCACTCTGACAGCACCGATAGAACACACTACACTCCAATGTTAATAGAATTACTGCCAACAGAAGGATCTGTAAGGGGACATTACAAGGTCAGCAAAATGTCCGCAGATATGAAAGCCAAGCCTCCCTTACCTGGGGAAGGTAAGGACTGTATCTGTTATGCTCTGTTGATATTTTAAAGCCTCTCTGTAGAAAAGCACAATTACTCAAGGTACACCATGGAACTGGACTGTTTTTATTAGGCTGTCACTGTACTTGTTCATGTACTTGAAAGACAAGAGTAGAGTGTCTCCTATCACAGCTAGGTGTTACTAGCATGAACACAGCTAAAACAGTGAAGCTGGAAGAATAAAACCAAGCTCATAAGTAAAAAAATGGTTTGAAAGGGGAAAAATGAAAGGGAACGTTTCCGAATCACGGCGCTATCCTCTCACATGCTGCTGCCTTGTTTGTAACAGGATAATATATAAATTTTTAATAAATTGGTAATAATCCTAAAGCTGCAAATGCTTCAAAATATGAATGTCACTACTGTAGTTAACTTTTGCCTATATTTTCAACTATGCTTTTCTGGTGAAATTCTCTGCCTGATACGTTTTTTCCTCCACTAGAAAAGATAAGGTTTTTCTTCTGCTTTAGGAAGAATACATAATTTCAAAAGAATGTCTCATGTTTTAGTAACTCTCCCAGTTCAGCACTTTCATAAAAACACCTTACTTACGTATAGGAGATGTTTTTAAGTACTGATTACGTGCATGAACTTTTATTAAGTAGCTGCTTTCTGTCAGTGGCAGTTCATTATGAACATAGGAGACAGCATGAGCAGTGAGCAACTCTGTGTTTATTACTGCAGGTGAGCATATTACAGATATAATGGAGAAAATCCTATTATGCCAGTCACAGTGAGGTAAACTTCTGTACTTACCCTAACAACAGTGGCACTTGATGCACTGTGAACTCTATCCAGTCCTCTAAATACTGGACTGAGTACAGCTCTTAAAAAAAATCTGAACAGTTATGAGAAGCTGTTTCAGTTTTTGCTTCATTTTTGGTTTGGTAGCAAACCTCTAACTTCCACAGAGGATTAAATCAACACAGTGCCTGCCTCCATAATACAAGCATAAGTTACAGATAAACAAAAAGCCATGAGAAAAAAAAAAAGTCAACCTTGCAAAATTAATTACGTGAAATTAAATAGTATACATCGCATGATACTCAGTATATTCATGCTTTTTTTTTTCCAGTTTGAGATTTACTGCTTGCAGTAATTTTACCAAAGTAATCCATATTGTGTTTGAAAGCACAATTACACTGCTGCACAGCAAGCCAGTATTATTTGCGGTAGAACATAATTCATTAAGAATTCACAGAATCAACACTTACCATCACACCTGAGAAACAGATCCCTTCAAAATACCACACGTAGTTGGGAAGCTGGTAACTGATGGCATGCGAAGCTTTCCCATTAGGGAAGTACAAAAGGATGTTCACAACAATACTCCAAAGCGCAAGAGGTATCAGTAGACAACTCAAACAGCTTCCAGATGTTTCTAAAGCCATCTCTTAAGAACTTCAGAAGTTTTGCTCTTCTAAGCTAGCAAAAGATTACAAGGCTTTAAACATGAAGAGCATCTGACCTCCTCATCTTGATTCAGTTATTTCAAATTCACAGGAACTGGGTAACTGGGCTGTGATTCCAGAGACAGAGAAGTGCTTAACAGCAGAACAACAGATGAATATCACTATCTAAATTCACTGTCCTTTCTAAGCATATGTCTTTAAGTAGCAGTTTCCTTTCTAAAAGATCCTCCTTTGTGATCCCCCAAATGAATTACGTCTACAAGTCAGACGCAGGAAGGAACTTCAAAAATCTCATTTCCTAGAGACTGCTTAGAAATGCACTCCTCCTGAGAACGCGTATTATGATGCAGATGTTCTGTGATGTGAGGCAGGTTGCTCAGCCTTAATGCAGCTCAACAATTCTTTTACTTTATGTGGGGAAGGAGGCTGTTAAATGCCAAGTATGTCCAGTCTCTGTACAGAAGTCCACACATTGCCTCACACTTCAGAAATCTTAATATACCAGAGCTTGGCAGACACAGCCCTAAAGGTGAACCAACACATGCTGCTCGTTTGGGGCAGCCTCACAAAACCACCGCCAAGGTGAGTCTTGGCCATCTTGCAGAGAGTATGGAAGCCAAAATAACACCGGTTAGAAATTGCCCGGCAGATCTATTGTAAAACTTTAATCACTCCTTTTTGCAGCATCATGCAGCTCAACTGTTCTACAAATTAAATCCCATTTCTCCAGTTGCTTTATTCTGTGCTTACAGCCGAGTACGCACAGCTACAGATCTGACCTAAGTACACGTGACTTCTTGTACAGGACAAAAGGTCTGGCTGTTTTTTTGAAATGCCTGCTATTCTGCACTGTGCAAAGCGGAAGCCAGACAGTTTCCCTATTTTCATGTGTCATCACTCCCTAAGCCCTGAGCAACTAAACATCCTGGTAACACAGAGCTGGAGCCGTCCGATGACCAACAGCGTGATCCAAGCTTTCTTTCTAGGACCTTGTGAATCATCAGAAAAGTAACTCAAGAATGAGCTTAGGGTTTATTCAATAGGAAAGTCATAATCAGAGAACAACAACAAAAAAATTGTGGCTCTATCAAAAAGCAAGAAAGCTGAATTTAGAAGCAATGATATCATGACGTATTTTCCTTCTGCTTCCTCATGAGCTGCTTTAGGCTCTGCATATGAGGCTTCACTCATGATCTCATAAAAGCTCTTTGTGTTGCTTGTTTTAACTAATTCCTTCCTACTGCATTGAATCAGATCATCCAAGGAAATGGGCAAGGTTATACTCATGCACTTACACCATTTTTCTACCTGTTCTCAGCTGTGACTCTTCTTCCTCTATTTCTTCTTCTAGAAGGTTTAATTTTCTAAGTCTGCAGAATTTACTCTAAGGATCTTTCCAGATTTCCTCTTTTACTCCTAAATCACTACAGACACTTTTTTCAGTTCTTCCTCTAACGAAAATTAGTGGCAGACCTCCCTTTTCAGGCTCACAGGCATGGACAGAACTCAGATCATCAAAACTGCACCGTACAGATCTGAGAAAACAGACGAATTAAAAGAAGGCACATCTCATCCCCAGGACTGATTTTTTTTATTACAACACTCAAGAGATCATGTAATAGGCTGAAATATTTTTTTTTTTTTTTTGTCCCTATAAGCAAAGGCCAAAATTACTAGCAAGCAGCTTAGTTTATAATCAAATTTGCTGCTTCTCATAGGATTTTGTTCTGATTAGAAGAAACTTGCTTGGAAAATGACACATGAAACAGCATTCATTCTGCAGTACAACCGACCACATCATGAGTTATTTTGTATTTAAACTGAGCTCTGCAAATACTAAATCAAGCCCTGGGTTTTTTTTTTTTTTTTTTGTGGGCACACTATAATTCTAGAACAGGAAGCAAACATTTTATACTCAGTATTAAGCAAACCTGGCAACCGGTTCCTCAAATATCTTTCCAAGTGTTGCAAGAACCGATTTCCTGTTGCCGTCAATATCCCACCAGCTGATGCCAAGCCCATTACCGAAAAGCCAGGCACTCTGGATAAGCGACTTCTCGGCTAACTGAAATCATTACTCTCCTCCCTCACATAGCAGGGCAAACGTGGATAAACACAACAAGCAGAAATGGTATCAAATACTGCTCTCAACTAGGCCTATGTATTTATGTATGAATAAATGGTATTGCAAGAAGCAGATATCCTGAGATTCTAAACACAAACTCTTCCCGTCTGCAAGTTCTTTTGCTGCTGTGGATGCGTGTGTGCAATTTCATTTTCACAGTTATTTTATTTTCTTCAGATATGTATTTGTACTGGGCAGAACTGGCTGTGAGGACAGCCTGAGATACAGCTCAAGTTTCTGGCTACCTTTAAAAGACCACCCTCCTACTTACAAATAGCATTAAGTACACAGCAACACCCACGGGAAATTCTTTTTTCTTCCATAAACAAAAACTAACTTGCCTGTTTTCAAAGACGACGTTAACTGCTAGATTCCAAAACTAAGCAGTATTTGTAATCAGTCTCATTTCTTTGAAATAAATGGCATGTTACATTTTGAAAAATGCTATTGCCAGTAACACACTGACCTTGCCAGCAATGCTGCTGGTAGCATATAATTCAGATTTACTTTACCTTGTGATACAACGCTACAAGCTCCACTTCAGAGGTTCTTGCACAGGATGTTAGAATACTGCGTGCAGGCTGCTTACTGGTAAAGTCAAACACTTCAGATAAATCTATCACTGCTGACCTGAATTTATTCTGTATTTTCTGAATGCTGCTACACCTGGGGGTCTGCTGAGTGAGGTACAAAACAGGAGCCAGCCCCACATCTTGTTTTGTCTCAAGATACTGACCAAGCAGCAGTCAGGATGTAAGCCCCTGCCTTGACAGAGCAACAGAATGGGGACAGAGCTGTGTTGAGCTCTGGCTCAACTGCACAAGAATCTCTCTCCTGTCCTTGGAATGGCCATCCACAATAAACTGCTAGCCCAGCCCCAGGACTGACTCCATGAACACAGTTTTTGTTACAGAGCTGTCATTGAACTATCATACCCTTGCTGGTGCACAAGTGCCTGGCTCAGCTAAATGATCTAAACCAAACAGTGAAGCAGTTCCAACTCTGACAGAGTCTGCTGCGAGAAGAGTGGGTTATAGCGAGACTGCTTTATATTCACGTTCTCATGCCACCACTGGCATTTAAGACTAGGAAAGCAGTGTTTCAGCAGGGGCAGGGAAAAGAATCACTGACACCTGCTGGGTATTTGTAATATAAATCTTTATTTGTGAAATACAGATGCTCAGAAAAATCCTGAAAAGGTGAGGTGCATATATCTGCCCTCGATCATCCACATTTTACTCCCGTTTTGTTTTTGCTCCAGCTGAGTATTCTTTTATATCCAGGCCACACTAGAATGGGTCTGCGTTCATTCCAACACCAGAATGATAGTGCAATGTTACTGGGAAAGCAGCGTAAATACGGAGCTGTTGTGTCAGTAGAAAAGAGAAAAAGAAGAGCACCTTTAGTGATGTGTTCAGGCAGTTGCCTGTACTAAGATGAAACGAAACAAAGAAATTCGGGATACATTCTGCCTTTAGATGCATGCAGGTTTTCCACTAGCCTGCCTATGACTCCAACAACAAAGGCTGGTGCCAAGTCAGTTAAATTGATGGCAATAACAGTTTGACAACAAACAATGTTCATTTTAGTATGAATGGAAAGTAAAAAAACAAAACAAAACAAAAACCCAAACCAAAGTACAGAATACTCAATATACCACACACCTGCACCGACATCAACGCTTCGTCAGGTTTCTAGCAAACATATGTCTGTGGGGGGAACAAAAAAAAAAAAAACCAAACAAGTATTAAGAAGAAGAATGCCAATGACATATCCAACTACAAGAGCTAAAACTAACCCGACCACATTTAGACAACCATAGCATGGCTCTTCTGGACTGCAGTTACCACATGGAAGACAGGAATGGCAAGACAGCAGCAGCTTCGAAAGAGCCCCAACATTCTACTATATCAATTAAAAATGTGAAATACATTCTTAACCATAATGTGTGAGACATAAAATACATCTGGTTCATACCTTAAGCCACTGCAATTCCAATGCTGCCACTATGATACTGATTTTAACAACGTGCTCAAACTTTTCAAGCAAGACACTAAAGAAATTTGGAGAAAATTCCCCTTCCTCACTCCCCAAAGAAACCCACCTTCAAAAAACCCTTCAGATCTGTCTGCAGGTTTTGTTAGCTATGTGCAATTTAATTTCTTATCTCACTTTTATTAATCAAGGCCAGCATGCTGCAGTTTTCATTACATATAGCATTTTCTCAGTAGTCTATCAGCTGCTGTGACCAAAATACATGGCTAAAGCAATACAGTTAGAGCAAGCAGCCTAGCACAAAACTGCACCACCCCATGCCACAGTGGTGGCTATGGCAAAGGCCACAACCACCTGGAGATCTGTATTTCAGTTATAACATCTATATAGTGCTGATGACAACATGTGCCACGGTGGGGGGAAAGCCTTCCAGTTCCAGTGCAGACTAACTTCACTGTGACAGCTGAGGAATCAGCTGAAAGTATGTGGTCAAATACTACATGAAAATGCTAAACACACCAGAGCTATTAAAAAAAAAAAACAAAAGTTCTACACTGAATTGTTGCTTAAGAATACCTAAAAAATAGCTGCTGAGTAAGACTCCTTGATAGCATCAGTAACAATAGGGTTTCACGTTCATCTGACAAGCATGGTTGTAACTACAAAGGTCTCACTTACCTCCTCATGACTGCAGCACAACCCGCACAGTCCTCCAAGAATGCCATTGATTATCTGTACGAAGCACAGAATGAACTCTATTCCTCCCAGGACAAGGAGGATGGAAAAGAGCGTGACATTCCATTGCACGATGTTTTGAGGTTCTTGACACTCAGACCACTTGTTATACTCAAACAAGTACCTGTGCACAGCAATTAAAAGCATATTAACACTGTGACAATGAGATGCTTACCATACGCTAGAACCAAATTACATCTAATCTGTAACTGCATTGGGGATAATCCCCCTGAGAACATACAATGCAGTGGTTTATTCCATGGAAAGCTGGCTTTGTTTAAGAATGTGTTGAACTATCAAGAATGCATTTTTGTTAAGTCTTAATTTCTTAAAAAAACCCCAAACAAATGCAAGCTATATGGCAGAATCTTCTATTACTGATTAAAACAAGACAAGTTCAATAAAGCTGAAAGAGCAAAGCTGTTTCTCAGAACACAGAGCTTTTTCGGGACAGGGCCTTTATTCTAAGGACAGCGCCTTTATTCTAAGGACAGCAATTACCGGTCTGAGGCAAATGGGCCACTTCCTCTCGTGCTGCTGTCTTTGGGCCCTTACATGGCTACTCTGGAGGAGTGAAAGAAAAATTCAGAAGGGTACTGCAGTATTCCAGCTGTTACTCCTCACCTGCATCTTCAGAACATCAGCACTGAGGAATCGTCAGCAAAGACTTAACTCAGTTTTTCTATATTCAGTCGCAGCTGGGGGATGAGGGGAGAAGAAATGCCCCTCTTGGGAGATGCAACTGAAACGTAAAATTCAAACTCTCTGCTACAAAGGAGCTGTATGTATTCTTAGTACTCAAACTGCCTCTAGTCTGGCATCAGTCATAAACTGTTACTAGAAACAGCCTCAAGGTTGCCAATCATACAGACACTGTAAAAGCGTATCATGACGCAAAACATATCCGCTTCCAACTGATAGGATTTGTGGGCATTAACGAGGGATATTGTACAACTCAGCTACGTAGGCTCAGTTTGCTGGAGAACCCTAAATAGGGATAAGTAAGAGCTTCTGGCCCTCCCCGCCCTGCAGTGTACAAAGATTCTTATAAACCTTATCTACTTTCCTCGACAAAGGTTCTATACCATTGTCACTAGTGAAGGTATTATGCCAATTTACACCAAAACAAATCAACTTTAGAAGCAAACCTCATAAAACAAGATTCTTACGCAAATAAGACCAATTTCATAACAACCCCTATTGATATTTTGTAAAGCCCTCAAAGTCCTAAAACTTTACGTTAGAGATGTGCATGGACGTGACCATTATATGGTGTATATATATGATATATATATCATAGATATTATGACCTCTACATAGAAGTTGAAATCCCTTTTAGTAAGACATAGGATTTATATTGCTTTGGTTTTAAACTATCGCAGCATGGGTAACTGATGCCATCTGCTTAGTTCCTAGTGAGCAAGGAGCGAAACTTATGAACATCTTTTATATAGTTATGGGATATTGCTGAAAGGTACAGGAGTAAAGCTCGTGTGTACGTGGGGGAAGATGTAACACCCACACGAACAGACAGCTTACCCTCCAGAGGATTCACTGAAAGGATAGATCCAGTTTCTTTCTAGGTGTGTATAACAATATGGTCCATGAGACAAGCCCAGTGCTGAAATGATGATACAGTATCCAGAACCAAGGATCCCAACGAAGGCTGCCAGAACTGAGGACAGCATCTGCACAGCAAACAGAGGTGAACTTTCAACAAAGCCATCATTATGGGATTGGGATTATCTGGGACTGGAGGGTAAAGCCTCACTTACCACACAGCCTTTCCCACAGTCCTCATGGCCAAAGCACCCACAGCAGTCATCATTGTGAAGGCCAATGAATACTGCAGCTGGGATGAGTACCTAGGTATGGAGCAAACAAATCCCACTGGTCTATTTTGTTGCATAGACAGGACAGATATAACACAGTCCTCCCACTACATTAATTTATATTGCTTCCTGGCAGGAGAGTGAGAGGCAGCCTGTATAGATTATTCAGTTTTACTCCTATGTGGCACAGTAAGGATCTCTGTACTTATATCAGTAGCACAACACCCTATCTCTATTTCTGCTTTGTGTAAAAGCAGCATTCAAGCACATAAAGAGCCTGCTGTGGTATTGATGCAATTTAATATACTTCAGCTTTAAAAGTTTTTGTTCACATTAAAGGCTGTTTCCAGCAAATAAAATGCTTTACAAAAAATACAAACAAACAAAAGGCATTCATTTTCTGCCAAATGAGAACTACAAGGTCAGTCTCTTATAATTATTTGTTAAAAAAACAACCACCAACAACATATCAGCTATCGAAGAATAGTCATCACTGCCTGTGTGCCAAACCAGGCTGACTAGAGTAGAAAGTCTAGGAATATTTTGCCCGTTGCATGAAAATCTCTCATTAGAGTCACCTAGATTTTTCTAGGTTTTCACCACCAGCTTCCAGTGACAGAAATGCAAAGTAACAAAGCAGAAGCTGTCTGTAAGGAACAAATTATTCATACTACAGAGCTTTTAGCTTAAAATAAAAGAGCAGAGTTGATTAAACAGCGTATCCTCCCTACCAGCACCAATGGGACTCAGCAATAGTTTGTACTTTTAAAGGCTCTACACCCAGGCATACCTTAGAAAGCTATAAAGAAAGAGCAAAGTGTTATCCGCAAACTGCAAAGATTTACTTAGTAAGACACTGAAATAAAAACTATCCAGCTGAACAATCACATATTTATCAGCCCTTATGCAAACCTATTGCTAAGCCCAATGCTGCAGGTCCAGAAGAGGTTGTACAAGAGTGTTCCAGGAGCAGTTCCACTGATTTTGCTTGTATTATTCTGCACGTAAAGCCCAGTCTTTGCAAATCCCAGCCTAGGTTCCAGCAGGGCTGTAACACAGCTGTAAGCACCTTTTACAAGACAAGAGGGCCTTATCACGCAATCATTTTCAACCTGTAATTTGCAGACACCTTGAGATCTGCAGCCTATTTCTAAGGGGACTTCTAAAAGCAAATGAAAAAAAGCAGCCTGGAATCAGGGAACTTAAATATGCTACAGTGTAGTTCATAAAATTGAAAAGGTAGAAAATAATATCGTCAAATTAACAGTATCTTATAGTGAACATCCCTAATTCTTCATCCTCGGCCGTTAACTTGAATGCAAAGCTTTGCTAACTGCCATTCAATTTCTCTGAATAAAGAGAAGTATCTGTCACCATCTCAGATGATAGAAATTAAGGAATTGTAACTACATGCTAGTTATTTGAGAACATTTAAAATTAGAATAGTTCAATAACGGAACAAAAATGTAAGATTTAACCCCTTATGCAAACAGTGACCCGCTGAGAGGCTTGGTTCAAGTTTTGCTTTTGGATTCTGTTACCTGGACTCCGTGATTTTTCTAAGCTTTAAAGTGACATATTGTTGCAGATATCTAATAATACCTACAGTGCAATATAGCTAATTTCTTTTGATACAATTCCACAGATTCTTGCTGACAAGGTTTTTGATCAATAAATTAATGGAAACGGTAAAGAAACAGGAACACCAAATAGCTCCAAAATAAACTTGAAAGAAACCTCTAATTCATTACTTACCAAAAAGCCTCCACCTAGAATGCCATGGAGGCACTCCACGTATTTGCCGAGATGATGCTCTGAAGCAAATCTTGTTTCGCCATTGGGAAAATAAAGTAAAACATTGGCCACGATGCTGAGCAAGGCAAGGATGAGCAACTTATAGCCAACACATCTAGCACACCTTCCAAAACACATGTCCTTAACTTTACAAATCCTTCTTTCACTAGTCTAATCGAACCTATCTCATACCTGTCCACACCTAAAAGAAGAGCAGCCTTTATTCTCACCTCCTTAAATACTCAGGGTTACCTAGCTACCTGGATGATGTTTACACCTCTTTGTAACTACCATACCCAATTGCAGAGTGAGTTAGCACCACCCTTTTTAAATGCAGTTGACAAAACAAATGAAATCAAGGAAATACTGAATACTAGGTAATTTTAATATATGATGCTTGGAATGGTCACCAGTGAACACGACTGGACACGAACAACAGGCTTAAACCACAACACAAGTTCTGTTAGGAACTGAAGGAAAAAGGCATTGTTTTCTTTGTTAGAAGCAGCTTTGACTTTTCGGTTTATAGACTGATTCAGAACAACCTGAAGCCAGGGAAAGACTCATCTGACTTCAACAGTACTGAGTCAGAGTTTTGGGTATAAATAGAATAAGGTCTTCAGCAATGAACAGTATGTAGAGCAACCTCTTGCTTTGCTATCCTGTTGGTGGAATGCTCATCAGCATGTTGGGAAACAAATAAAATGGACAGGTAGGCTTCTATTAATGTCCTTGTTCTTGCTATTGTAAGACGAGCTGACTTCAGATTAACAGCCACTTGTTAAAGCTAAACTAAGCAAACACTGGTGAAAAACACTGCTTCAAAGAAAAGATTACAAAATACAGTTCTTGCACTGAAATTTCATGTACAGAAACAGAAAAAAAGAAAAACCCCAACGAGAGAGAAATGTATTATATCGGGGATTTCCAAAGTAGGTTACATGTACCAGTAACATTAATTCGCATAGTAAACAGAGATAGAAAGCAACCTGAAAACTAACATCTAGCCTCGTCTCTTTTCTGTCATGCAAATTTTGCTAAATAACCAAAAGCTCTCTTCTTCACATACATACAGCTCAACACAAAGGCACGAGCTGCCGTGCCCACTACTATCACACAATAGAAAATAACTCGGAACTGCACAAGCCCAGACTAGGTCCAGGAGGTGCTGCTGCTGCCGCCATCATCATAACAGAATGCCATTCTCATTGCAAAAACAGCAGATAGACAAAATGAGTTTGAGAATGTATGGGACATGAGAAGACTACAGTGAGATTTTTTTCATTTAGAGGGAAAGATACTCATGCAGGCTTTTTTTTTAGGTTGGGGGGGGTGAGTGGTCTTGTAATTTTTTTTAACAACCGAATAACACTAAACAGAAGTCAAATTCAAATCCACTGTATTCTTGCAAGTGATGTGAGCAACACTTAAACTGAGAGACAAAGCACGTACAAAAAGGAAGGGGGGGACACCAGGAAAAGAGCGGTCTTGTGTAAATGTGGTTTTGTGATCTAACTTCTCCGGGTATTGTAGCTATTGACCTTGGAGACTTCCTTCAGTATGAGAAATATCCTTCAATTGTAGAAACACAGGCTTACCATTATTGTGCACTTCACCTCTGATGACTAAAATGAACATAAACATCATCCTGCAAGTTTCCTCTGCAGAAGGAGAAGGCTGCTCAACTGAAAACTCCCTTTATTGTGTTATGCTAAAAAAAGCAAACCACTCCCCCACAAAAAACACCACCCAACACTCTCCCTCCCCCCACACCCATCCACAACACCAAACACATGGCCACTGGGAAGGAGATTTAAAATCTGTTCTATTTATAACCCGTATAATTGTTTTCTAAACACTTGATCTAAAATACAATTTTTCACCATGAGAGCAATTAGACATTGGAATAATCTCACAAGGGAAGCAGTGGACTTCCCTACATTGGACAGTTTTAAGACTCAGCTTGACAGGGTGCTGGGCAATCTAATAAAATAAAAAAGTATATTTTACCTTAAAAGGTTGGAATAGATGATCTTTAAGGTCCCTTGCAACCTGGTATTCTATGATTCTATAAAAATTTCACATAATCAAGGACTTCCTATATTTAAAATCAATTCTGTACATTATCAAGAATGTGGGGCATTGGATGGGCACTGCAGTCTGTAGTTACTACCAACCCCTCACCCCAAAACAGTAGTAGTTCAGATCGCTCTGCCATATAATCACATAGGTTACAAAAATATTGGGTTATTTCTCATGCCTGTTTGCCTCATAAATCCTAAGTTTTCCATTCAGCAAGGTGAGCAGCAGGGTATTTTTGGAATGCATCATGGGCATGTCATGTTTTTAAATGTTGAAACTGACTCACACAGGATCAGTTCCCAAACACAAGCTTCTCATTGGCCTGAGGAACAGCAGGGCTCAAACTGCAGCCTGTGACATGCGCCAGCACTACGAGAGCAGAATTTACACCAGGGAAAACAAAACTAGAATCAGGTTTTGTGTCTCTTATGAAAGAACCAGTGTTTGCACTCAGATAAGATAATTGCTTTATTCATAGTCTTAAGGTCTAACAGGTAGGACCATTGTGAAGGACTTCCACATTCTCTCCTGGCAGAAGGAGGCTGGTCTATAACCAATTGCAACAACTGGCTTGTATTCCTAAATCATCAATCTGCAGGATGAAGTTTGTCAGCAGAACATGGGGCAGAACACTGACTCTTCGTGCCAGAGAACTGGCTAAAATTAGGTGCCTCGTCCAATTGCTGAGGTATCTAATAGCAAGCCTAATTTCATGTGTGGTTCAAGGATCCAGCAACCCCTCTAAAAAAAACAAAACACAAAGAAAAATAAACCAAAAACCAACCAACAAGAAAACCCAACACAACAACAACAAACCAAACAAAAAACCACTCCTCAGTAATCACTATTGCTTTGGCTCTTCTATTGCAGCAGGAAGACAGAGGCTCGCTTCTTTCACAAAATAAAGATGTTAGACACTAGTGTTTCCTGATGCCAAAAAGTGTGAGATCTCATAAACAGTAGAAGAGCTTTCTACATTCAAGCTCTGAAAAGCTGAGCATTCTCCAGCTTTCTGTACCTGCTCCTCAACCAGCATGACAGGAGTAACAGAAATTACTCAGCTACGTGTGATATAACTGTACGGTAAGTGCTTGGATAATTCCTAAATTTACCTAGGAGCAGTTTAATAAAGGCTGCAAAACTCGCAAAGTTACAAATACTTGCTGAGAGGTGGAAAAAAAAAAATAAAAAATCCCCAAACATAAAGCATCTTACCAAAAAAAAAGAAAGTGATGAAGTATCATGTTTCTCCTACAAAAGCAAATTACTTCAGCTACAGCAATTTAATCTAGCACCTCCACCCAAACCCGGATTCCCAAAGGGATTCATCGTAATCAACAGAAGAAAGTGAGCTGCAACAGCAAAGCAAAGTGTGATACAGAAAAGGAGATCTCTGGACTGCACTAATATATTTTAAAGTCCACCCGTATTCATCTACTGAAGAGGAAGTCAAGGGCGGGAGGGGGAAAGGATATTTGCAAAATAAATGGACAAGCAGTCAGACAGACCCTTCTGGGAAGGGAGCGAGGTTAACAGAGAACATCTGTCATTAGTTTAGTGGCCAGCCCAGACATGGCTTGTTTACCTATGACTCCTGTGCTCTGAGGATGCTGCAGAACCTTTTTCCCTAAGCAGTCTGGCACCCAGGCAGGACAGTCCAGCTGCCATTCTCTTCATGGAAGGGAGATTTTTATAGCTCGGCTATCCCAAATCCCAAGTGTTAATCTTGCTAATCCTCCCTCAACTAAATGTTGATCTGCTTTACTATTTTAACACCTCAAGAGGTTCTCATTCCTTACAACCAGAGGATAAAATGTTTGTAATAAACATTTCTGCTCTAAGTGTTTTCAGAGCAAATATAAGCAATCTCCTGATATAAAGATGTTGCTCTACTGAAAAACATAATGTGCTTCTTGCCAGTGGTTTCTTCTAATGCACCAAATGCTCAGTGCCACTGCTTTACATTGCCTTATAGCCACCTCTAGACATGGTTTGCTAAAAGACACAATAGTGATCAAGAGACTCAGCTGAAACAGGCATAGGACAAACGTTTTCCAATTACCTTGAAAACAATCTAAAGAAAACAAACAAACAAACAAAAAACCAACCAAACAAAAAAAACCCACACACCAAAACAACACAAAAACAACACCTCGAACCAAATAAACATTTTTTATATTATAAAAACTGGGCAGATGCAAATCAAGGGGGCTTTACTACCATCATTAGCATTTGAACACCCCTCTACAACTTCTACCGGGGAGTTCCTCATTCTGACTTTTCTTGCAAAACTTCTGGTCCCATCCACGACTAGTAAAAGGTTATTGGGAGGGACATTCATCTTGGGGAAGCACTGGCAGGGTGTGGTAACTGCAGGACAGCTGAAGATGAGACATGGCCTGGGAAATCAGCGTGGGCTGCACAGATGCATTTGGAAAGACTGGGCCACTATGCATGTGTATGGACACAGGTTATGAATTTACACTTGCGTTCCCTTATAAGCTGCTCTCTCATTTGTTCTCTTGCTGTTTAGTAGGTTACTGCTCACAGAATCAGAGTAGCTCAGACCACTGCTGGGAATGTATGATGAACATGCAGTCACCTGTTAGCTAAACTAAGGGAAGCCTCTTAGCCAGCTGTTCAGAGCTCCCAGCGACCTTCGGAACACCCACGACTTCCCTCTAATCAAATGGAGAAACACCCATCCATGCTACCATTCAATGTCCTAGCTGTGCATTGCTCGTGTTTTTCCAGCCCTCACCCTCAAAAACACTGTGCTGTAGCTGTAATTGTCCTCAGGCACACCACCTTTTAAGCGTATGTCATTCAGCAAAGTTCACCTGGACAGTCATGAGAGGAAAATGTTCCCTGAAGTCCCTGGTGTCTATAGTCTCCTGGCTACTACTGTCAGAAGTTTCCAGATTACTTTTATGAATTACGTGACAGCTCCTCAGATTAACTAATGAGCTACTTCTGAGGAGCAGTAACCACCTGTTGTCATGACAGATATCATAGAACATAAAAGCAATCTATAACACACATGGATACACTCGCTTGCTATCTCCGCCATCACTTTAAGACAGGAAACTGATCTGAACCATAGAAGTAGTCAGCTGAAAGCGAGCACTCGCACTTTTATGCATCAACACACACTGACGCATATAGAGAAGATTTATTAGTAATGCTGACCTAACGAGGAGTCAGCAATGATGCAAAAGTAATTTTGACACTTAACCGACCAGCTTGGAGACTCAAAAGTGTACAATCAAGGCACAGCTACCACTAAATGAGCGTACAGAAATTCCTCTCTCTAAAGAAGAGCCCATAAACCTTACTTACGAACTGTTACTGACTCTACACTTGCTATGCTACTGTAACATCATTCCACAAACAAACCACTTCAAAAAAAAAAACCACCTGCTTTCTGGTGACATATAAAAACCATGATGCAGCCTACATTCATTACTTCTTGCAACAATGCTACTACAATGAAAGTAGGACATAAGACAAACAACTTGTCTTTCTGCCACAGCCTGTGGGGAAAACCTTAGCCATGAAAAACAGACAGCAATTTTGCTTCCCTTGGACTGCAGTATTTACACACAGATTTGCATTCTGTATTTCTAGTCTATCCCTAAAATTGTGACACAAATGCAAAACTGCATTCTATGCTACCTGTATGAATTGGAAAACTGGGATTAGTTCAGCATACCTGTTTCTGCACAGCACAGTGTGACAAACAGACTGTCTTCAGGCTTGACGCGTGCCATTTTTGTGGCTCCCCTCCCCTGCAGCAATATGCACAAAACAGATATCCAGTAAAAGACATCCAACTCTGGCGCTTCAGAGAACACGGAACAAAAAAATATCACCATTATCTCTTTGACTTCTGTGGTGCAGAAGTCTACCATTAAGCATCTCTGTGTTTCTCACATAGTGATCGTATGAATAGGTTTCTACTTACCTCTAGTCTAGCAGAAAACCATTACCTCTATTATACCATATATTTTAGATCAGCATGGTCAAAGAAAAAAAAAAAAAAAAAAAAAAGGAAAAGTGACAAATTTCATTGGCCATTTTGTTTCATGCACTGTACATGCAGTCTTGTCTCTGGAATCAGCCATTAGGAAGTTCATGCCAGTTAAAAAGTCTTAAAACAACATCTAATACTCATTATGTTTTAATTAACTCTTAAAGAAACATACTGGAACAATACAACTGAGACTGTATTCCATGCTGATATACAAAATACCTGTATGCCATACCATATACTGCTTGCGCTACATACAGTGGTTTACTGTGGCTGCTCCTTTCACAAGGTCCTTCTAAGTCATTCGTGGTGCCATTCTAATGACCTGCAATTTGGTTTGGAGGGTGGGGAAGGAATAAGTTCCTGAATTAGGAGTTTTATATTCCTATTAATTGTAATTACAGCTAAAAATATTCATGTCACCAGTGCACCTAAACATGAAAGTTAATCCTGCACAATTACACACATGTTAATTCCAGAGTAGTATCCTACTGCTCAGTCATCTCCTTGTGGGTCAGATCCTGTCCACCGCACTTTTTGCAAGTGCTCGGCAGACAAAGAACTGCAAGATTTCCACCAGCTCCCTTTCATGACAATCACACTATGACCAAACAGGTTCCGTGGTGACTGCTTATGGGCCACCGGCTCCAGTGACCTCTGGCTCTCAATTCTTCTACAGCAGCTCATGAAATACCATCTTCAAGTGACAGACACCATCTGCCTTCTTCATGACAGTGTTTAGTAACAGCTACTTAATGGCACAGGAGTCAGGTACAACACACTGCAATAATAGGACTGAGGCAAGGCATTGCACCCACCAAGTCAAATCCTGAAGGCTTCACTAGGACTGGAATTGGTACAGGTACTATTTCCAAAAGAGAGCTCTCCAGGAAGAGCACTACTACATGGTAAGTTAAAAAAAAAAAAAAGAAAAAAAAAAAAAGAGAGCCAACTTCACAGCAGGCAAACAGTCCTGCTCTTTGCTCTCCACAATCACAAAGGAAACAAAACTAAAATATTTCAAGCGTCTTCTAAAGATGAAGACAAAAAAACCCCAGCAAAATAAAAAAATAATAAAAAAAAAAAAAAAATCACAGTTATTCCTTAGTATCTGAGCTGAGTCAGGTGATACTTTCCTCAAAAAAAAGCAGGCACTGTCTTTGATGAAACTGTGGCCAAGTCAACAAAAGCACTTGCCTGTCAGGCAAAACACCTTGGGGTTTTTTTTGTGTCACTCAACAACTACACTCAGCCCTGAGCTGCAGATATAGGGTTTACTAACTGAGTGCTACTCAGGGGTATACAAAAGGCTGAAGGAAAATTAAAATGTGTCCTATGGAACCACTAAAATTATAAAGCCATTACAGTTTTTCACATGCAGACTTTATAAATGGGTTGCTGATTAATCCAGCCTATGTTTACTGTGAAATGAGTAGAAAAATCAGGTATCACAATAGGAATAAGTTTCCACACCACCTCATCGCAAATTTATTTTCAGATTATGCCCTAACAAGCAAAACACTCCTTTAGCAACAGGCCTAAAAGCAGCAGGCAAGTATGCAAGTACAGCAGCCCCACTCCTCTGCTACATACAGGTAATGCTACGAACTACGAATGTTAGGCAGTCCTCAAGTCACTTCTGCTACTGTGCCTGTGCTATGACTGGAAACTCGTAGCCTAAATGTTTACTTTTCTAGCTTTAAATTACGAGCATACCTCTCTTGGAAGAGTTTGAGCAAAGCTAGGCTGCAGCTAAGGTTTGTTGAGGATTCATCCCACGCTCCAACATACTTAATAGCACCTTTAAAAAGATTAAGTAAAGTTCTACAATGAGGGTGTATATAATGCAACAAATCTTTTTAAATTCAACTTCAGAGACCTGATCATTTTTCCTTGTAGAAGTTTGATGCTAGCGAAGTCAAGGGCTTGTCTATAACTGGAAAGAGAGGCTTAAGAAGCAGAAACCTGCTTGTCTGTCCTACATTGTCCTACAACGTTCTAATGAAAACACATCTCTAGATTCTAAAGGAAAAACTGTGCTCATGTATGACAAGAGCTGTAGAAGACAAAGGGTGCTCCTGCGGCCCTTCGGAGCATTACAAAGGGAAGGAAACAGGAAGAGGATTACTGTAATGAATAAAACAGGTGTACAAAAAGCAGACTAAGGTTAATCCAGCTCTTCACTGGGTCTGCTTTGGTCATGTATTTTTTTTTAAGCTGTTTGCAACCTGCATTATCTCTCATCTTCCATCAGCAGAGACGACCAACACGCATACTACACTAAAAAAAAAAAAAATACACGTGACATCTAAGGAAAGCACAAAACCAGAAGTGGTTACAGACTCCATCTGGCAGTCTGCGGAAGGAATCCAGTTCTTCAGTCAGCTCTAGCTCATCATCCTCTCATCCCTCTCACACTTGCTATTTATCACTAACACATTCTGCAGTAGTAACCAAACAGAATAAAAACACTGAAATGTGTGTTTAGAAGTTTAATTTATGCAGTTGCTACCTGAGCTCAGATATACTGTTGCAGATGAGTTAGATCACTTAAAGAATTTATGAAAGTGAGAGATAACAGAGTTCAATGGCAAGGTTCACTCTATTACTTACTACATGGAGGAAACATAAAAGGGAAAATGATGTAGAATCGATTTAGAATGATTGACACAGAGACTGTAGATGCAGAGTAGTCAGGGAGACCCTTCTGTTGAGTCATGAGGTTCAGAAAGGACCCCCTTGCTTTCTGAACTTCTCAGAGAGGAATCCAGGTGCAACTGGATCCACTCCCAGTCCCAGACTTGGTCAGTGGTTTCTATCTAAAAGATTGTATGTGTTTATGGCTAAAGGACTACATGTTTTAATAGCCAAAGGATTATATGTGCACACTCAATCCTTTATATCACTTCACTAAGATTTAAAAAAGTTTGAGCATGCTTATTCCCAATTCACTTACCCTCTGTCTCAGCATCTGGTGTTAGTTTGCCCCGAAGTTCAAACCCTAGGTTTCCCAAAGCAGAGACTCGGGCATCAGATTTTATAAAAATAAATAATTTAATAGAGTGGTACAGAAGCAGGGCAAGCTCACGCTGGGTGCCCCCAGGAAAGACGGACACAAAGAAATCCCTACTAAGGGCAACTACACCCTTACAAGACTATTCACACACACGCTCTTCACACTCTCTTCACTCGCCCTTTGGTCCGATAGTCACTCTGGTCCGACATCCTCCGACTCCTTCACTGTCTTCAGACAGGCCATTAACTTGTGTAGTTGCAGGTGCTGTTGATGGTCTTAGTCTTGAAGCCTCCTTATCTTCTAGTTGGTGGTGGCTTGGTAGGTACTGTTTTGCTTAAGCAGGTACAAGTTCAGTAAATCTAAGTGAAAGTTTCCAGCTTGCAGCCTAATGCTTCAGCAAATCCAGCTACCCGTAAGTCAGTAAAGCTAAGCAAACAGCAACTAAATCACACAATGCTCTCTGACATACAGAGCATGTGTTGTATTGCAAAATATTTTCACACATGCAAAGTAAATCCTCGGCCATCTGGAACCATTCCTGTGCCAAAGCCCATGCAGCTGGACTGGGTGAAAGAATGGGCACTGACTTGAGGATTCACCACAGTGAAGTAAACTGTCTCAGTTCTGATGACAAGATGTTTTCAGAATGAGATTTCTTACTGCTCTGAAACGCAGAAAATAAAGTTTAGCACACTTAAAAATTCTTCCTCAGTTAAAAATAAACCACTGTATAACTACAATACATAACTTACCTCATCTTGTGAGCTTTCCTCGTGGAACCAGAGGATACAGACAGAATCACAGAATGTTTTTGGTTGGCAGAGACCTTCAAGATCATCTAGTCCAACCTTCAACCCAATACTGCAAGCTCACCATTAAACCATGGCCCTAAGCACCAGGTCCACACACCATTTAAATGCCTCCGGGGATGGCAACTCCACCACTACCCTGGGCAGACCATCCCAATGTTTGATAACCCTTTCAGTGAAGAAATGTTTCCTAATATCCAGCCTAAACCTCCCCTGGCTCAGCTAGCATCCATTCCCTCTGCTCCTGTCACATGTCACCAGGGAGAAGCTGTGCCCCTCTCCTTGCTCCAACCTCCTGTCAGGTAGTTGTAGAGAGCAAGAAGGTCTCCCCTCAGCCTCCTCCTCTCCAGACTAAACAACCGCAGCTCCATCAACTGCTCCTCGCAGGACTTGTGCTCTAGGCCCTTCATGACCCTGACTGCCCTTTTCTGGGCACGTTCCAGCACTGCTATGTCCTTCTTATAGTGGGAGGCCCAGAACTGAACACAATATTCAAGGTGTTGCCTCACCAGTGCCAAGTACAGAGGGACAATCACCTCCCTACTCCTGCTGGCCACAGTGTTTCTAATACAAGCCAGGATGCCATTTGCCTTCTTGGCCACCTGCGCGCACTGCTGACTCATATTTAGTCAACTATCAATCAATACCCTCAGGTCCTTTTCCAGCTTGCAGCTTTCCAACCACAGATCTGCAAGTCTGTAGCTTGCCATGGGGTTGTTATGACCCGAGTGCAGGACCTGTCACATAGAGACAGAAAGTATGGTCCTAATCCATACTTGCTTTATTAAATCAAAGGGATACATTAGTCTAGATTGCTCACTAGTAAAGACCTGGAGAAAATTTATGGAGAGTTACTCCAAACTGGTAGCATAAACCATAATCTGAAACAAACAAGGACACATCAAGTTTCAGATGGACACTTTGAAATGACAGATGTTATCACATGGAAGACAAAGTACTGGACGGAGACAAAGTCCTCTTATAGTCTCGTAATGCCTATATCAATAAGGCATTTCAACTTTATAACTAACATTTAGTTAAGTTCAAACACAATCCTGCCAATAAATTAAAGTAAACGCACCTATCTAAAGTACACAAAACCAGACTAACGCAGCCTGGTACTTGCACACATAGGAATTCCTATCTGTGCATGAGTAATCACTGTGCTCGGAGGACTTTCTTCATTTTCCTTCAGTAAGGCTAGCATTGTACAGAACATTAAGATGACATTCAGCTACAAGATCTTGCTAGGAACAGACCTTAGTGAATTTGACCAGACTGAAAACCCCAACAGCCTCCAGTATTTCATTTCTGCCCTTCAAACACACTAATGAAATAAATCCATTTAAACAGAAGGAATAGCACTGAAGGCTGGCTGGTAGGGAAGCAGAGCCACGTGGAGACTGGAGACTTTATTGCAGTGGTCACCCATTCCTGGGTTCATCCTCCATTTTCTGCTCTTCACGTGCAGTTCCTGTCATGCTGAGTGAGCTCTTGGTTGGGGGAAGAAACTCAGGGCCTGAAGGTTTGCCACACAAGGCAGCAGAGCTCTTAGGAGAGCTGCAGTCATCTTTGGAGGCAGGTCCTCTACTTTCCCATCTGCTTAAGGGAAGGATGCTGCTGATCCTGCATTTACTGCCCCTGTGTGATAGAACTCAGTACTGAAGAAGCCAGCCGTCGAGAGGGACAAACACCTACAGATACACAAAGACTTAGTAATTGTGGGGCGAGACGCAGTGTCCATATGGTTCTCTGACCATGCCGATTTTTTTTTTTTTCGTTTATTTAAAATCTGCAGACTACTTGGTTCAAATAAGTCTTTACTGCAATTTATCAGTTATTTGCTCTTTTTCTGTCTTGTCATTTTTTTTGAGCCAGATTATTTAACAGAGACATACTTCAAACTAAGTAATTCTAAGGGAAGTCTTATGACCATCATATGTAGAGAAGCAGATTAAATTCTCCAGCAACAGAGTTACTCCTCATATTACAGAGTATACTTGCATGCCTAATACAAAATGCAAGGGAAGAGAAAAATACTTTTTTGAAGTTCATTAGTCAAGAACAGTCCTTACAATCAGATCTGGATAGGCTTTTTTTCTAGGTACCAGAACTTTGTAGGGATCAGCAAAGACTGAGAATGCACCAGTGAAGCCAAGTTTCATGGCTGCTCCACTGCAGCCTTCTGTCTCTCAAACGCTTTTTTTTTTTGCTACTCAAGGTTGCACACAGGACAAGGCAGCAACACTCCCAGCAAGACCAGCCTACTGATAAGGGGTTTCACATGGAGTAAGAGATGTGGTTTTAATGACCTGTTGTTAAGAAAAGGGCTCGCTCTTACAGCTGTGCTCACTCCACTTTTAAAATGTGCCTCTGCATACTGATTGGCTGTAACCTCCAAAATTCCCTCCTCCCTTTCACAGGATCAAAGCATGACCCACTCCTCCTAGCCAACAATATATTCAAGCAGCCACCTTCATAGCCCCCCATTCCTGTGAAAGCCATCCCCATAGGAAGAATTCCCTCCCCCTGTGCCGCAAGGCAGCCACAGCTCCAGCACAGGTGTATCAACACCTGCTGGAAGTCAATGCCAGTTCTGAGGTGCCCATGCAGGTCTAGTCATAGACCATGTCAAGACAGATCAAGCACTTCCCATTCCTCTTCCAGCATTCATCATCCCAGCAAGCCATGCTCTGGCTCTGCAGATGTATCCAATGTTTCAGATGCTACACACACACTTGCTGAGAATTAAAGCAGACACTTCCTTTAACCCTGAGCTAACCCAAACTATCTTGCAAAGTCTACAAAAAATTTGTAAAGTTTTAGGTCTGCTTCTGAAGCCTCTGTGTATCTGGATGTATTGGTTTCAGTATTACCCAGAACATGGATTTTTGTGCTTTAAAAATAGGAAATTCACTAGTCTGACAGATAGACCATTAGTCCTAAGAGTCTGGTCTATGTTGCTCAACTTGGACACAACTCTCATTGATGTAACTAAAAAGTTCCCTCGAGTGAAGGCCACAGGCATGGGTGTGCATGTAGCCAGGTATTTCAAAATCATCTGTGAGCCATGCTGTGGACTTCTGCTTCTTTATAAAAATATTTCTCAACAGATAATGGGTGTGCCACTGTAAACTCTGGATTAGAAGGAATGCTTGCTCATGGGAGTAAGAAGCATTATGGCATGACAGGACACCAAGTCTAATAGGTGAGTGTGCAGCGTATCTTGACCTACCTGCTGAGACAATGCAAGTAGCAACAACTTCTATAGCAAGAACACAAACCTTCCCTTTTCCCACACATTTTATCATATAGCCTCAGTACAAAACAGCTACACAAATTTTCAGAAGACAGACAAATTTAGGAAGTATAACTAGGCAAAGCTCAAATATCCAGTCAGAAAGAAATTAAAAATGCAACTTTGTTTTTCTATGCATAATGCTCACAAGGTATATCCATACATATGATCATATCTATACCTTTTGAGTAAAACCACTCCAAATGAAAAATAACTTAGGAGCAAACCCTTTGTATCATATGCCCCAGAACATGATGTAGAACTGAATGCATTATCGTGTTTTTTTTTTTTTTTTTACCCACTCCTGTTATAACCTTGTAATGATTACTGTATACATGACAGAATTCCATGTTGTCAGGGATCATGATTGAGACAGTCAAGAAAATAGAGAGCATTTTCAGAAAAAGTCTTGGTCTTAAAGCTTCCATATTTGTTACTTTTTAAAGACTAACAACTGTTCTGTGGAAAAGTTCTGTCTCCACATCATTAGAAATATCACCAAAATATGCCATCACTAAGGAAGTATTGTTCCTAAGGTCTATCAAGAGTATTAAAAAGATCTCTTGTTTTCAAGCAGAATGGGGGAAAATAACCACTGAGTACAGACCATCGAGACTGGCAGCAGATTTCTCAGAATTTCTAATCTAAAACTAAGAGACCAAACCCCAACAAATTCCTAGTGACTGCTTTCAGCATGACATGGCTGAACAAGCACAGGAATCCATCAGTGAACTCTGTGGTCAGAGCAAATATGCAATGTCACCTGTCAAGTTAAAGCTCCAGACAGAAACTCATCCTTAAGCTTGTCCTGAAGAGCAGTAGGCCCCTCAGATGAGTTGCACATAACTTCTCTCTTAACTCTGAAGAAGGTGGCTCTTCACCATCAGGTAAAAACAACAGTGTTTGCAGAAGGAAACAGAATGCTCTTGTGTGAACAGCACAGCAGCACAACTGCACAGAAACAGAGAAGGAATATGGAGCCAGGCCGAGTACCAAAAAGTTGTTATCACAGGTAACTGCAGAGGTAGTGGTGACAAGAGAAAGATTTCAGCATGAGAGCTACAAGTATTTCTTGGAAAATGTATAGCTACTCCAACTGCTGTTCATACTGAAAGTTGGTTGTCACTCACATGTGAAACCCCAAAGATTTCCATTAGTGTATTCAGCACCTTGAAATTTAGGTCACTTACTCTGTTGCCTAAGAGGGAACTACAGGTGACTAATTTTATAAATCCAAGTTTGAAAGAGTCGTCCTTAAATTCTAGCTGTTTATAAAGAAGGAATGCAGTCTATATCACAGAAAGGTGGGGATACTTCATGTTTACACTAGTTTGTGATACTTTGACAAACGTCATACTACGAAGTGAAATGGTTTATTAAAACACTAAGGAAAAAAAGAAAAAAGCACATCAGTGACTTCCACTTCCACAGACAGACAAAAAAACCTAAGAAAATCATGCCATTAAAAAACAGATTTGACAAAGTCAAAATGCAGATCTGCTGTGCCTGGGAGCACCCAGCTCTACCTGCAAGCATGAGTGTACCTTTGAGAGCATGAGCAGGAGGTGAAACAGCTATGCAACCAGAGCTCCTCCGTTCTTGAATTCTGGAGAAGTGGGAATCTTATCCCATGTACATTCACACATAAAATGGCTTAGCACATTCAATGCTGTTGTCAAATTTACAGGATGAGCTCTACACTCAAAGAGACTGGTAAAATCAGTAGAAACAGCAGAAGACAAAGACGAAGCCGAGTATAAAGACCTCACTGTATTAAGATTACACTTCATGTAGCAGGTCAGGTAGCTCTGAGTTGTTAAAGATAATTATATTGCAAGAGTATACAATACTTTTACTCAAAAAGGCAAGGGTGGGACAGCAGCTGAATCACTTGCATGAGGTCATGGAGTAATGACAGAGGAGCTGAGGAGAATTTGCTGTCAGGTCAGTTAAGCACAACATGGCATGGTATTATGACACATAGTGGTGATGATCTAAAAAGAACCTACCTTACTACAACCAACGTGCAAGGTTTACTCAGGTTTTGAAATACATTCACCATTTCAAAACTATTTTAATCCCCCTCCCAAAGAACAGTAAGATACCTGGTTAAATCTCAAAACAGTTATTCCCATATGCTCTAAATGATTCAAGGATTAGCTGTCAACAAGTTAAGAAACACACAGCAATAAAATCAATTCACACACATTGAACTTAAAACTAGAAACCCTTAGTACTACATATGCAAGTCCATTCTTGGTTCCTGAAATCACCCCAGACTGCTAGTCTTCCAAAAGGGAAAACAGAAACAGATACCTCAAAAAGAATTAAACCAAAAATACACCTTTACCTTAGGTAGACAAGGCAGGAGACCCCAATGCAGTAAGCTTCTGCCAGTTTCCAAAGCAGTACCCTGCTGCCAACACGCATTTTGTTAAACCCAAAGCCGATACGTATTTTAACCGTAAGCCAATCTGACTGCAGAACCCAAGCTGAGGTATGACCCATATGAGCTGTGGCTTGAGGCTGTCCCTTCACAGGGCAGGGAACATCAGACAGCATTTTGGGGAGACATTTCCAGGGTAGCCAGCCACCACACTGTAAACCCATGGCCATTCCTGTGGCAAGAAAAAAAAAAAAAAAAAAAAAAAAGGAAAAGCCTGACTTAGCCTTATTTCCTCTGGGATTGTCTACCAGCTTAGCAGGAGGAGGGCAGTCAAAGCGACCCACTCATGGATTTTTATCCCAGGCACACTATACACTATACAGCATACCGGGGTATTCAGAACAGCACAGGGATAGACAGAGCATTTTGAGAACACCACAACTTACTTACACCATCAGCAAAAATACTGCGTTTTACTTCCAGCTTCCAGAAGAGTAGTGGGAACAATTTGCACTGAACATGTTCAGGGATTTCTCTTATGAGCAACAGCTGGAAGCACCTCAGCATATATACACTGCAGCCCCAAGAGTGCACAGGCCAACAGCAAAATCCCCACATCCACCTGGGTCTTACTCCCACTCATTTTAAAGTAGGTAAATTCCACCAAGGTCAGCAACATCCTCCCGAGGAAGGATCTTATTAATTAAGGCAAATCCAGATATCCTGTGCAGAACAAGCTGCAGCCAGCATAGCCTTGTTTTATTGTAAACTCACAGAGACTAAGTGGATATAATTGGAAAAAAGGTATCTTAACAAAAATAGCCGCCCATAAAACTTTAACATTACTGACTAACATTATTGCATGGAGATGCCCAATACCACACATTAGCTTTACAGTCTCAGTGTGTAATTTAACAGTTGATTTAAACCTATTGAAGTGCAAATTCTTGCTGGAGATTCAGTCACATTCTCTACTTGCAGGTATATATATATTCCTGCTTCTTCCCTAATTCTGGTTCTAGCATACCTGCGGCCTTGCTTGGACTAGATAAAAACTAGCCCAGTGGTCAAAATTTTTAAAAAGTGAACAAACAACTAGTTTTCAGCCAGATCAGTACCTCTGCACAGATGAATGAGCATTGCTGCCCGCAAACCAGTGCTGTGCCTCCTCCTCTTGGTGGCAGAGGAAGCCCCAGTGGACACAAGCCAGCTACCAAGCTGCATTCCTGGCGACAGTGTGGAGCTGAGCTCTGCCACCCTGGCCATGGAAACGCCAGCCCTGGAGGCTGGCACTCAGCCATGGCAAGGGAGGAAGTCACAGCACTCCTCTCCACAAGGAAGACAAAGTCCTCCTGTTAAAAGAGTAAAAACATAACAAAAGGAGAAGGAGAAGAAATGGAAGAAGCTTATCTAACTGCCGAAGAGAAATAGCCTATAAATTATTGTGATGTTTACTAGATTCCCATTTCTGCAGCACAGAGGTGCTGTAAGTATTTCTCTTACCTATTTCTCTTACCTATTTCTCTTGCCAATGTCTCTCACTTCCAGAAAGATTATGATGTGTTGAGCAAGCATAGGCATTGGTGACAGCCACAGAAGCAGCAGTGACCAGGGGTGGGAAAGGAGCAGTAGAAAGCATTCTGTCTCAGAGGCATAGCTGATCTCAGGTACTGGTGACAGAAGGAGATATAGGAAGACGACAGGTTAAAAGACAGACATGAAAAAAGTGAAATACGCAATCTAAAGGCTGCTATAGTCCCTTGACCTCAAGGCCAGCTTCAGAAGGGTCACTGTATTTTCCAGAGTGAGATACTGTTAACTAGCTATTAAAATTTCTAATTTATTTATATACTTTTTTTCTGATCTATTTCTAACTTTTTTTTTCTAATTGCTACGAGCAAGACCAGAATTAGGCTCTCAGAATCTTAACGTTTGCACAGGTAGGATCCAACGTACCCTTTACACAACGACAAATAGAACAGAAGCACTGGGCCTTTGAGGCAACACAGCATGCTCTATCCCAGACACTTGGTATATGCATTATCTCTCAAAACAACATGGGAGTGTTCTGAAAAGAACACAGTACCATACCATTAAATATTAACACAAGTGATAACTAATCTACTCAAGGGGAATCTACTCTGACCACACTTTTAACTATTTACAAAAAAAAAAAAAAAAAAAAAAAAGGTTTGACAAATCAAGTTTAATCACGGAAAATTATCAAAAAAGCACATAAAAAGATCAAAAATTTATTTTGGCCCTTGAAAA
>JANHGN010012330.1:0-15231 GCA_024605025.1 Megaceryle maxima | reverse complement strand
GCTCATTCTCTTTCTCTTTCATTCAAAAAAAAAAAAAAAAAAGAAAAAAAAAAAAAAAAAAAAAAAAAAAAAAAAAAAGAGTCCACACTTCACTAGTCTCTCTCCAGTCTTCAGTGGAGTAGCACAACACAAAAGGAAATACAACACTGTGTTAAGTGTGTTCAGAGTGGTTTTATGAGTGAGCTTCCTTCTGTATTTCTTGCTTGAGATCAGTGTGTTATTATATATATAGATAAGATACATACAAACACACATACACACAAATTTACTTGCAACAGCAGAGGCTTCAACAGACCCGATTTCAGGTACAGTACTGTAAATCCAACCCTACCCATAAATTCATAGCAAAAAAACTCCCTGGCTTAATTGGAAACAAGATCAGTACTTCTCACAGAAGCTTGTGAAGCTCCAGATATCCGAACTACAATTAGAATGTGGAAGCAGCTACACAATTCACAAAAGCGAGAACTCAAGACCTTGGGTCACAACCGTCTAATGAGCTCAGTCACACCTATCTACATCAAAAATTAGACACATCAAAATGCACATTAGGCCATATTCATCTATCTGGACAAAACAAAAAAATCTGATTACCAAGATTAGCAAGAAATCCATTATAAGACCAAAAAAAAAAAAGTAACTTCTTACGATAATAGTACGTGTGGTATCTCAGGGGGACACCCAGGTACTGACAGAAGGATGGTAAACTTGTGTCTGCTGCATCCAGGATAATTTACTCAACTTTTCAGGTTACCATCTAATGCTACATGTGGTTCTGTTGCAGGATAACTGCTTCTGATTATTGAACTTTCCCATTTATAGCTACCAGGCTCTCTGCAGGCTTATATATAGCCACAGGTCATATAGCTGTATTTATATTTATCATTTATATCTATCAAATTATGTGTTCCTGTAATTTTTCAGGCTTCACATAGTTTGCAGATCATTGTCTGTCCATGTTTTAAGATACCAGGCAAAGAATTGATAAGGTATCATCGCTGCTTACATCCTCCTGAAACTACCAAAACTGAGTGGCCTTCCATTCCTATTATTTTTCCGTATGAAAGCGTATCATTTCACCTTTCTCTACAAAGAATGGCCTTTGTATGAGTTAGGAGATGAGGACAGGAGGAAACACCCTCTCATAGCATACCAGAAAGGAGTGACTTTCATCGTGACCCCACAATCACTAGGAAAATGCTGTTCAATAGGAGAGGATGACATAATGTTCAAAGATCAGCTCCACCCCAGTTACCAACCCTCGGAGTCTCCATAATGGAGTATTTATTCCAGTACAAGCAGTTTTGGCTAATGCTTGACAATGGGCTCACTGGTCCTCCTCCCAGATAGACAGCCAGAGCTGGAAAATTTGGGCTAGAACGGAAGGGAAGAACCCCTCTGAGAGGAACTGAGCGTACAGGATAGCAGAATGCTGGATGCAATACAATTTAATCCTTTTCCCCTTACTGCAAGACAGGATTCGCAAGTGCAAAAAAGCCACATTCTAGTCTGATAGAGAAAGGGGGAAGGAGGAAAAAAAACAAACAAACAAACAAAAACAAAACCAAAACAAAACAAAAAACCCCACAACCCAAAAACCGATTTATGCTCCAGCTATAGCAAGCATTTCCCTATGCCTGTTACTGATTCACTATGCTGTAAATCGGAGACAAATTACAGATGCTCTCTACCCTCCTGGGAATGTCATAAAAATCTATTTAAGATATCAGGTGAAGTATAGAGAGCTTTCAAGTTCTGAATCTTTGCCACAAAAGCATCAGCAGGCTGGAGAGAGCCATGAAAACTGCTTGCACTGGCCTAACTGACATCCTACTGGCCACCACACAGATTGTGTGTGAGGACTTCCTCATTTGTTTCTGTCTGCTTTTCTGTTGCATAATAGCTGTCCTTTTTAGAATGTTAAATTCATGGTCATGATCCTTCCAAAATGCTCTCCTCATTTTCTTCAAGTTTGATCCGTATTTTAGATCAGAATCCCAAACACACAAAAAAGGTATTTGCCTAGAAACACTAGATCTGGCCCTCCAGTCTGATAAAACTGCTTTATATCCTTCAGCCTAAAGCTGACAGGCCCAGGTTCTGTTTCTAAATACCCTTCTTCAGCATCTGTAGTGGCTCAAGATGTCCCTGTCTCCTGGCTTCCTTATATCTGAACAACTGTTGTTGTGGCTTGCGATGAACCAGATCAGGGAATTAATCTAGATGAACAGTGACTTGGGTTTCTTTCAGCTGTGTCATTTCTGTAAGGATGATGGCTGCAAAAACCAGCTCATTCAACATTGCCACAGCTGTGTACAGTTAAAGATAGCTTTGGGCAGTTCAGTATCATGTGCAAGGGAACACCTAATTGTTAGAGAACACAAATTAATGCAACATAAGGAGCAAGTCCCCTAAAACTTTTTTTTTTATTAGCCTTTATTCAGAGATGCCAGCTGCAAAGCAATGCCTCCATAATAATTTATTACCTATTGCAAATCTATTAAGTGTCTGAGTGCTTCAAAATAACAAATTACTAGGTCAACTTCCCCAAGGAAAATTCGTTAGAACTTCTCAAGTACACAGCTGTTATTAACACCAGCTGATTCATTACGTGCTTTCATGTCAGTTTTTGCAAAGAAAAATTTTGTAGTGTGAACAAGCGCGCAGAATAATTTTGTAGTGCGTTGTAAAAACAATGATGCTGAATGAAGGATATCTACCCATGACCTGAGCCCAGATAACGAAGTGTCTTGTCCACATTAGTAAAACATTAACAAAGGTTATTGGTTGTCACAGTAAAATGAGAGGCTGTACTGAACGTAACTTCATTTACGGATGTTCGGAAATTTGACATCACGGCTGCAAGAACATATAAATAACCAGCACACTGCATTTCTGATCGACTGCAGCAACATCTCTGAAGGGAGCATTCAGCTTCTCTAAAAGCAGGGCAGAAACTTGATTTTGTACAGTACCCAAGAAACACCTTTTTATAAAACTGTTCTGAGGACATCTGAGAGATTTTTTCCCCCTGCCTTTGTTTACTGCTTCTTTAAAAAAAAAAAAAAAAAAAAAAAAGCATGTGCACAGGAGGTTGTGCTAAGTGCTTGGGAACCACTCTTATCCCCCTGGCTGTGCTATGTACTCTTGCTAACATTTTGTTATTTTTCCCTGGAGGAAGCGTTATTGAAAACAATGAAAACATTACAAATGAAGTTTGGTACTTCGGAGGGATCGTGGGATCTGGTGTATTGGTGAGTATACAAATTCAGACATTCCCAACTTTCCTGCCCACCCACAGCATGACTTTGCATTGTTGAATTTCCTCAATAACTCAAATGCAGGTTCCAACGCTGCAAATTTTTCTTCAGTAAGTTACAAGTCACCCAACAGTTCTGCAATACGCAACTTAATTTAGTGATAAGAAAAAAATAAGACTTGGAACTATTATATTTAAAAGCAAACGTAACCTGAATTCACCCCAATTGAAATTGTATTTCTGTTATTGGTAGATGATCTTTCCTGCCTTGGTATTTCTGGGCCTTGAGAATAATAATTGCTGTGGATGCTGTGGTAATGAGAGCTGTGGGAAGAGGTTTGCGGTAAGTGAGAGGAAACATGGCAAAAAAGTAAAAGCTAAATTGTTACTGATATGATAGTTCTCTTCTGCTCAGTAACTGAGAGACTAGACAGATGCTGTTCAGAGCGTAGGACACAAAGCCCTGCAATTTGTCAGAGTGCTGGAAAGTAGAAATAGTAGGCTGTAGAAGTTTTATGCCTCTGATGTTGTGCCACAGGTACCAAAACTGTACTGTCCTGTTGTACTTCACTATTACGAGATGCTTATAGTTGCTATAGCAAAATGATAAATAATTTCTGCAAGATCTGCACTTTGTTTTGCAAAGCATAATAGTTCTCTCTTTAGTAATTTTTTATTGGCTATTAAAAAAAACCTACTACATTCCCAACTCATTGCAGACTCGTGCAATGGGCTGTATCTCACATTAGGTTCATGGGAAATTGCAGGCTGGGGGCATCCTCAGGAGTTCACCTATTCTGGCCTCCAGCTTACAGCCATGTAGACCAGTCTCCACTTTGCAATTATAGTATCCTTTCATGCTAGAAGTGAAAAGTTTGAAATCGATACCTTCAGACAGTAGCAAGCATTTTTGTTTAAAAAATAGATTAGATAAAAATAAAGATATTTCCACTAGGAAAGTCTGTTCTCTTAAAATAAGCTGTCTGGCTCAAGTAGGTTGTTGCACTTTTTTATAAAGGATCAGGTTTTCAAATGAAAGAATAATGGAAAAAACAAACAAACAAATTAGGAGAAGACTCGTGACTGTGAGGTCAACAAGGAAACTTCCCTAAATCCCCTATCTTTGATGCTGTCTTCATGCAATCCCAACAAAGCAGGCAGAACTTGCAGGAGGGGGAAGCAAGACTGCACATTTCTCTTCACCACACTCTATTGTCAATTTTCTGTTAACAGTGAACATATCTTACTTTAGCTTTGAAGACTTCCTATAACTCAGCAACTACCAACGTTTTGCTGCCAGGCTGCCACTCACACCCTGCCGTGTTGCTGTACTGGTTGTAGCCAGGGGTTGACCAGCTGTGTGCTCACTGCTGGTGCTCCTGCTGCGTACATGAGCTAAACCTGGTACGTGTGGTACGGCTCACAAAGCAACCTGCATCCTACAGCACAGGACCTTGTGAACTACTCGTGTTAGAGCACAGCTGGCTGAGAGACCGGGAATAGTAATACAGTTGCAAATACCAAGTACACCCTATTGAAAGAGTGCTGGTAGCCTTACCACAACAGCCTGAGAACCTAACTGGTTCTTGTATGTTAGCAAAAACACCATTATTATGTCTACTACATAAACATAATGTTTAAGTTAGGCACATCAGATATATCAACATAAAGCTGCATGTCAGCACTCAAGGCAAGAGTCTTGTGACCAGGTCTTAATACAAGCCCATAGACCTAAAAGTATATTTCCGTGTTTTTCCTCTACCTATATCTCTGATCCAGTAAAAGACACTACCTCTACCTACAAATGACTATGGCTAGAAGCGCTTCATAATTCAAGCAGGGCATTAGTTTTTGCATGATTTATTTACATATTAGTATATATGAAAATGATGTAACAGAAAGCCAGAAAAATAAAAGACATTACAATCCATTCCAATTGCACTCTCAGAGCTAATGATGACAAGTACCTGCTAAGTACTGCAAGTACTAATATGAAAAAAAAAAAAAAAAAGTGTAACAAGTATGAAACCTAAAGAGAAGACTCAGGAAGCAAAATCATTATTTCATTCAAATCTGACCAAGACACCAAAGCTAACTTGTAAAGGGTACCGTAGATAGTTTTTTAATGCCCTGAGTGGTCCAAGACTTCAGTCTTGCTTGTAATCTCTTGAGAAAGACTCCACTTCAGTGAAAGATGGGCCCTTGAACAACAGTGAGGTCTACTGGATGAAGACTGAAGGGCAGGAGTGCCATCTACTGTGTCACCACCCACCCCTCCCATCTTCAGGCAAATGGTGCTCATTCTTTTCAAGCTTTTTAATACAGCACAGGTATGCATTATACATTTATTAAGTAATTCCAAACTAATATTTTAGCCATTCAGAAGTTGACTGTTTTGACCATTAAGAGCTGAATTTAGGGAATGTATATTTGCATTAATAAGGTGCATTTAATTGTTTCCATGAGACCAAAAATAACATTATTTTTCTCTTCATCAGATGTTTTCTTCTATAATATTTGCTGCAGTTGGAGTTCTGGGAGCTGGATACTGCTTTATTTTGTCAGCAGTAGCCATAAACAAAGGCCCTAAATGTTACACTGGAACAGCATGGACCTATCCTTTCCAGGACGGGTAAGACGAGACAATCAGAAAAAAACGTTAGAGATCTTTTAAGTTTGTGATAGGATTTATCTTCCAAACCTGTTGTATCAAAATGGGAATTTTACTGTTTGTCTACAACACAGTTCTTAGAAGAGCCAGCAAAGCACAGCAATACTAAATAAGGCTCAAGAGCACAGATGTAAAGAATAGCAAGACCAATCTGAACTACTGAGCTTCAAAGGAACCAATACAGAGGAATGCACAGCCTTCTAGGTTATTCTTTGGATAATGAGCAGTAAACAGGGGAAAATTCCACCTAGATGAGTAACAGTGACATCTCATATTGAAATCTGATGGTATTCAAGTAGTAGCTATGTGTCATTTTATCTTGGTTATGGAAATTGTCTGTGCCTCACACACTGCAACCTGAACATGTTTGCTGTCATCTATCAGAGCGGTGGTGTGAAGAACAGGAAACCTTGGCAATCCAGCTGCTCAGGAAAGGCCCAGCTGAAAACCAGGGAGAGCAGGTGCAATCAGAACAGATCAACAAGGGTTGCAGTAAACCCCTCATCACCTGAGAATCTTTAATGCAGTCTTCCTCATTCAAGAGGGACCTAGAAGTGTGTCTTGCATAATACACCACAAAATTATAGTGCAGGTTGAAAAGAACAGGAAAAAAAATGAAGTATAATGCTATATGTTACACACTATTTATACATTGGCTAGTGAGGGCTGGAAACCAACTGCTTCAGTCTAATTCTAGGAGTCTTTTCAAAAACACACTGAAGCAATTTTGGTTGCAGTCAAGGAATCACTTGACAAGAACAGAGGAAACAAAACTGCATTAAGAATCTGCAGAAGAAATATAGTAAGTTGTTAAGTAGTTTGCAATTAAAACAAAATGTGAAGGTAAAAATTATAGAAAATACTTTTACCTCATACTGCTGTTCTTTAGATAAGGCATCGAGAACAGCAAAGGTTTTTTCCTAATCAGTGGGCAGGAGGCAACTGGTCTTGGAGCTTTTGATGTTTTGATAGAAAAACTGAGTTTATTAATCTTTTATCATATGGTTTTGATAATTCAACTTTTTTTATTAAAATGTAACACAGTAAAAAAAAAGACAGATATTTAGGTATAAATGCAACGTTGCTTCCTCGTTCCCAACCGTATTTTGCGGTACTGGATTGAATGCCCCCATCAGACCTTACACGTACATGCACGCCACAAACCTAATCCTGCAATCAAGAAAAGCCCAGGGTCTCTGCCAAGGTGGAGTTACAAAAGGTGTAGCCCCCGGGAGCCCCAGATCTCTCGGGGTGTGTTGTGTTGGGTGTCCCAGGCCAGCAGATGTCAGCACCACCTCAGCCAGGAGAGAACCACAACATTTGCAGCAAAAATGCCTTCTGCAAAAAGACTTGGGCACAGTGAAGATCCGTTTGGCACACGCTTGGCTAAAATCTTTCCTTCCCAAGACAACAAAACCGGTTTGATTATATCAAACACATACTCCTCTCTGATCATTCCATTGACTTTTCAAAGCAATTGCTTCAATTGTTCTACAAACCAACAGGAAATCACATTCTAAACAAGTAGCATCAGAGTGAAAATGGAAGTTTTTTTCTCAGTACTGAAGCTAACAGAACCTCAGCCACATCACAACGGTAACAACTTGGCAGCTGTGAGAGACCCTCTCTCTCTGAGCTAACATCTTCATAAGTGTTTTGTGTGTGTCTCCCCAGGAATTATCTCACTAACCACACATTGTGGGACGCGTGTCAGTCACCAAAAGACATTGTCCCATGGAACCTGACCCTCTTCTCCTTGCTGCTCATCATGAGTGGGATCCAGACAGTGCTCTGTGGCATTCAGGTGGTGAATGGCCTGTTTGGAACAATCTGTGGGGACTGCAAATGTTGCGGATGTTGTGGGGTGAGCAACTGATGGTTTTCTCTCATTATTTTATGTACTGATAATAGTCACATATACACCTGACTAGCTGACAGCCTGAAAAACTAAACTAGCCTTCACTCAACACCATGATCATGTTTTCTAAAGTATAGCTGAAACACTACAGTGTTGCCAGATGCTGAAAATATGATCTCAGTCCATATTTACGGTGTTTGTCTGACAGCTTCCCATAGCCACTGGGAAATAATAAAAACAAATAAACAACGTTGAAAGTCACAGCAACCGTAGCTACTATATTACCTCCATATTTTTATTCTTCCAGGGAGATGGAACTGTCTAAAGAACATGAATATTACAGCCTCCTTATCTTGGAAGGCTCCCTTTTGCAGCCATTCCATAAAGCAGCACCCAGATATATCGTCTCTGAGAAAATGAGAATAAATGGCAATTCCCCCCACTAACTCCTTTTCTAGCCTTCCTGAAACCCCTTATCATAGAATAAAATACGTGAAATTCAACTCTCACATTAGTATTTTTCAACTCTCGCCACTACACTCTGAGATGGGAGGGACAGAGCAGCAGTGTTCCAGATATAGGCACACGGCCCTAGCTATTTATTCTAACAGCAAAGCTCATTAGCTACAAAGACAAGGATGAACCACAACCTGATCAGTCACTGCTGTCAATCCCATGTCTTGTCATGCTGATTTCCCATACAGAACATCATGCTCAAACACTGACTCCAGACAAGTGGCAAATGAAGCCTCATTTCTAGAATATCCATTAAGTTTCCACATCTCTGACAATATAAATTTCATACCCAAGAGTGCAATGCTATTTATTCATCTTTTTGCAGAAGTTCGATTTAGATGTGCTTGGCACAGAGTTATGAAAGAGAAAGGAGAGGCAAAAGAGAACTGAAATGCAAAAATACCTTTTAGAAAGAACTAGTCTTAAAACTTATAAAAAACCCCCTACTTCCCAAAGAAATGAAGGAGGAAATAAGAGGGACTGGAGAAGTTTGTGTCATTCAAATCAACTGATATGCTTAAGAAATTCCCAAAACAAATTTTTGCAAACCAGCTCGCCAGCCTGGATGTCTCAAGGTTTCTGGTGCTTCAGTGTATTTGCCACAACTCTTTCCTAAACTTTCCTCCTGAAATAACAGCTCTGTGGCCTGTGCTTTCAGATGTACTTCGTGTACTCTTCTATCTACACTAGAGATACTTAAGGACCTAAAGCATCCAGAAGCACTAAAATCTAGTAAGCAACATGCCAAAATGTTAAATAGCTAGATTTAGGCACTAAAAGTTACATTAATATAAGCAAAGCGGCCTCAGTAACACACTGTGCAAGATGATAAAAGAAATAATAAAGAAACCTCTTTAAAAACAGCTGTCTCTCCCACCTGTTCTCCTGCATCGCTAGGGAATTTGAGCACACCCTTTAGATCACCACCCACTGATGGAACCATCTTACATCTACTCTTTCATCTGTGTTTAGCAGCTGTCCTGCACCTCATCTTGCATTTGTCTTGTTTTATTTATATGAAGCCTTTGGGAACGTAGAATGTTTCTCATCAGCATTCATCGATGGGACGTGTAGCTGCATAGTGTACAATTTTGATATATTAATAAACAGAATACATAAATCTTTGTGGGAGACTTGGGATAAGAAATAACAGACAGGAAGCTATGACACCTAAACCCAAAACCGACAAGTGCTTCATGAGTCAATGCCCAACCACATGGTGGTTTCCTGATATAAGCTAATATGTAGCAGACACTGAGACAGGGCACACACACTTCAGCTTGGAATCTGGACTGCATTTGCACCTTGGCCTTGGGGTGTACTGAACAAGCATAAACGAAGCAGCAGCTCAGCTGATCTAGCATTTCAAAGTGCAAACAACGTTCCTAAATTTATTTGATTATGGTTAGCATCCAAGGCTCTCCCCTAGCATTTAATTTCAAGGGAATCACACATCTCCAGTGCCAGTTCTGCGGTAATTGGAGACTGCAGTCTTTGTTTTTATTGAGCAAAATGTCCAGTAAGATCTAGGCATGAAACTGATCATGGATTGTTGTAACAGAGAAAGATAGAATGGGACAGTGGTGTTCCTGGGAGAGAAGTCACAGGTAAAGACAGTACAATGCTAGACTGGGTCAGAAAGACGATGGCAAGAGAGAAACCATGACCAGGGAGAATCTAAAGTCTTAAAAAAGACTTCAGTAGTCCTGACCAGCCTGAACACCACACTCAGCTTTAGTGTGTACAAATGTCACTTTATATATACACTTATACTAGGATTTGTAATCTTAGCAGCCTAAAGGAAAAACATGAGTATGGTTTCTAAAATATCAGAGATGCACATCACCTGAACTTTCATCATTCACCCATAAAAACTGGCTGCTCAGATGAGGGTGCTGAAAGCATGGCAATTCTGACATTGGGTGACATTGTTTCAGCTGAGAGTTTACATAAAAAGAAACACACAGATTATTTAACAAATCAGATTACAACACCGGGAGTGTAAGCGTGTGATTTTGAGCCCATGCATTTCAACTTAAGTGTAACAAAACTTTTGTCCCTGCATGGCTGAGCTGTATGCAGTTGAAGCTCTCTTTACCTATTGTCTACAAGATGATGCTTTAACCATGCTATGGTGTCCCACATCAGGGAATGATGCATTTTTTTAACTGGCAGCTCTTTGCAAAAGGTTTGCTTCTAACATTAGGAAACGACATACACAAAGTTAAAAGACATTTCCTTAGCCCAGAGGAAAGAGTATTTTTTAAACTCATTCTAGTCCTGAACGTTCATCGCCTGCCCCCAGTTCAACTTTAGCTCCCCCTTCACAGCTTCTACATTACTCATGGTGTAACCAACAACAAGGCAAACAACAGCAAACTCTAGAACAATCCCTGCTACCCATGCATGGGGAGGCTGACTTGTTCTATGACACTGGTATGGGCGAGGTCTTTACCCCGGAGGCCGTACAATGGCATCACAGTGATGAACATGAAAAAAAATCCAGATAAAACCCTTATGTCTTTTCTTGACAGATTACTTTTTCACTGGGAGAGGATACACCATTTAAGTGAAATTACAAAAGCTCTGCCGATACAATGGGGCTCTCTTGTAGACATGTCAACCTGAGAAGCATCACCGTTATCCATCACCTATCACCGCTAATTTACTGCGGGACCCTTGCTAAAGTACACATTGTTCCCATCTGTGAACCTAAATAATCCAAACCTTTTAAAAATCACTAGTGTACACTGAAAAATATAGAGTCTACTATGATTAATTGTGCCAGGTAAGAGTAGTTGAGGGCATTATTTGGAGACTGACGCATGAAGGAAAATGCACCAGCAAAAGGTCCTCGCAACCTCTATGCGCACAAGCTTCGCCTGCTACCGGAATTCACGGCTGACTGAAGGGGCAGGGCCGGCGGCAGCGCCTCCCGAGGCCGGGGGCCCGGCCGGCGGGCTCCCGCAGCTCACCCGGCGGAGCCAGCCGCCGCTACAGCCCTGTCAGCTCGCTATAGGAAGGGCCCCGGCCCCAGCCCCCGCCGGCGCGGCCTCCCGGAACGGGGAGTCCAGGGACGGCCAGGCCCGGCCCAGCCCGGTCGGGGGAGGTCCAGCTGACAGGGCAGCGGGAGCTCCCTCACGGCAAGCCGCAGCCCACGCCTCCGGCCCGGTCCCACAGGGTCAACGCTCGGCCGGGGAGGCGCCGCGGCTTCCCTCGCCCGTCTCCTCCTACCTGCTGCCGGCCTCGCTCCTCTCGCCCGCTCGGACCAGGCCGGGCCGACTCGCTGCTGAGGAGACGGTGGCAGTTGCAGCCCCATTCGGCGCTGGGTTCAGCCTCCGCCCGAGAGCGGCCGCCTAGAGGAGGGGCCGAGACCCCCGCGAGCAAGTCCCGCGGGCCAGCGCGCACAAGCTTCGCTTCGCGCCTCGGCTTGGCCTCGCGCCTGCGCCGCACAGCCTCACACCTCGGCGCGCCTCGCGCCTGCGCGCGCGCTACCCGGCCTCACCGGCCTGGTGCTGAGGGAACTGGGCAAACCGCAGCTCCCGAGAAACAGAAACAAACAGCGCGACCCCGACAGAGTCTTCGTTCCTCTGGAACACCGCATGTGACCCCAGGCGCCGCATTCCGAAAGTTAAGAGGTGCCCGGAGGGTGCAGGGGAAGCACGAGTGTTGAGGGCCAGGCAAAAGTGTAACAAAGATTTTAATGGAATTACCACGCTGAAAGTAACGTTTTAGGGATGCCCTCCGGCAGAGCTCTGTGGAAGCCGGTGTGGGAGGGGAGGCTCCCGGGAGGGCCGCGCTCACCCCTCGCCCCAGGGACAGCTGCTGTTGCAGCCTGAACCGGCCTCCTGAGCTGGCGCAGAGAAACCATAGCAGGAGGCCAGCGGTGGGACTGCTGCATTAAATGTCGTCTGGGAAAGCGAGAGTATGGACATGCTTCCTCTGAAACAAGCAGGGTTTTCAGGACATCACAATCGCAGGAAATCCCTCCCTTACAAAGGTTTTATTACAGCTCTTGGGGTAACAACATACAGGAGCAGCGACCCGCACAGAGCACCACTGAGCAGCTCGCAAGGAAACAGAGGTACCTTCCAGGATGCAAGTTGGCATCATTAGGAAGTCGGTTGACTGACCTTTATAAACAAACACATACGCAGTGTTTCTGCCAAAGAAACCCGATTAATATTTTTGAGTAAATAAACCACGAATTAACAAACACATTTCTCAAAACAGTGTCAAAAGCTAATTTACTTCACATTTCTGTTTGGTGGAGGTTCCAGAGCTTGCTTCTGTAAGTGCAAGATCCTGTGAGAAGCATTCTAATGTTTAATTAGAATAAATTATGTAAAGGGATGATTGAAAGAAGAGTGTTAAAATTAATTAACAGTTACATTAGATCTTAAATTGCCTATGACAGTAAACAGCAGATATTCAAATACAAGCCCAGGATGTTCCAGTTTTGTGGCTTGTTCCTTGGAAACAAGACACGTGTTTTCTTAAAGTGGACATTTAGAAACTTCCTGAACAAGGGATCAGACTGAAAACGATGCACTAAGTCCCCAGAACAGATCTTACCAGCAAATGGATCTGGTGCTAACTCTTCTGCTTAGAGATAATGGCATTAAAAAAACTGTAACAAAACATTTGTGTCAGTGAATTATGAATTAAAAGGTGTCACTAAAAGAAACAAGTAATGGTGGCACTGGGGAGGATGTAATAAGCATTAAGAGGAAAATCGTAACCACCACTAATGGCCATAACAACTACTAATAAACTGAAACATAATGGTAAAACAATCCATTTCATTTGATAAGTGCTAATAATTTAATTCAAATGTACGCCCTTTGCAGAGAGTAGTATGCCTGTACCTTTATTCCAAACATTGTTACACAGTTCCCTGCAAAGCACATACTAAAATCCTCCAAAGGAAAAAAAGAAACAATGTAATAAACCAATACGCATCCAAAATCTTTTAAGTTCATTTATATTTGTTTTTCATATATAAGAACAAAGAAATAAAAAAAAATCCAAACACAGACTCAAACCCTGGATACAACAGTTTGATCTGAGTGCTTTTGATACATACAATCTATTGCAAGGTAGTCAAAATTAAAAACAAATGCTCACGCGTCATATAACAAAATGAAAAAAAAAAAAATAGAAAAAAAGTTTAAGTACTAGCATGTACATGGATGTAGCATATTAGGAAACAAGTTTATTTTAACACCTATATTTTTCTGTATTTAAAATAGACATTTAAATCCTTCCTTTCCCCTAAACAGCATTCGTTGTCCAAAAGTCAACCCCACCCCCCATGTTACATTCTAACAGTATTACCAGAATACAAACTCTAATTAACAATGTCCCATTACGGCTGTATCACCAAGAGTTACGTATGCCACCTTCAGTCATGGTCAACAGTGAAACTGTCCAGCTGGCACATCTATTGTATTCATACTACAAGCAGACAGTGTATGTTTAGTAAAAGTAAATGTTCAAACCCGAAATAGTACAGTGAAATACTGTCAGCAATAAATTTAGTTTCCTAAGAATTACATATGCTTTGAATACTTAAAAGTTCCGCCATAAGCAGAAATGTCTGTTTAAAGCCAGAAACTTCAAAAAAAATAAAAGAGAACTTTTAAAAATGGATTTTGTTATTGCTGGACTTGATCTGATACATCCTCTCCATTACAAAAAATGAAAAGCTTACACTGTAAAGAATCACTTTTAACTTAACTGGGATTTAGTTCATGACTGAATAAAGATCTGACCTAAGATTTTGGATGTTGTTTTACACTGGAGGTATTGTTTCACATAGCACCCTCCTGTTCCAAATCTGCTGCTGGTTTATTATGGAAATAATACAGAAACATAGTTTCTCTTTTTTTTTTACCCCTTTAAGGTCTTTGAACCAAGACACTTAACCACCTGAAACAGCAATGGAAGAGGAATCAAGTCTTCACAATTCCAATAAACATGTAACTTCACTAGAAAACTGCATCAGTCTTCCCAGTAAGAAGCATGGTCTTCAGCAGACGAACGCCAGTGTAGACAAACAGCAGTCGACACAGGTCAGCTAACTCACACCAGCTGAGAACCTGGTCCACTTGGACTATCTCTTATTACGGCAAAATTAAATTTATTAAAGTACAGACTTGCCAGCAAATGAACAAATGGCATTTTCTAAACATGATCTAAAGATGAGCCTGTTGGCTGAATCACCCTAGAGCTCAGATCTGCAGCTATTGTGAGCTGATGTAGCACCAATGGCTTTACATTTGTTAGACCAGTCCCGCTGATGAGCTGGCCTTACAAGCTGGCATCACGTTGTGATGCTAAAAAATCATCGGTTCTGTTACCAAAGTCAGACATGTCACTAAAGAACAGAGCCTAAGGACCATCTGTTTTTCATTTAGGCCGACAACCTGTAGAAATCTTTAGAAGAGAGAGATTAATCATAATTACAGTAATACTGGTCAGCCCTGCTCGGTCCCCTGTTTGTTGAAATTTCTGCTATCTTGTCAGCACTAGCAAAAATAATGAAAAAAAAATAAATAATACTCCCCCCAAAGAATAAAAGAAACACAATGCCCATTCAGTAACTGAATTTAATGCAGACACAACTCTGCTGTCCCATCTCATTTTCTACTGGGAAAAAAAAAAAAAACAAAACCAAAAAAAACCAGCAATATAAAAAGAGCTACTTTTCCCTACGGAATAAAACTTCATGACTGTAGGTCTTTGCCTTCCTTTTTTGTTGTTGTTGTTTTGGGGGTTTTTTTGGTTTGGTGTTTTTTGTTTTCGGGGTTTTTTTTTGTTGTGGTTTTTTTGTTTGTTTGTTTGTTGGGGTTTTTTTTTGGTTTTTTTTTTGATGTTGGGGGGTGTGCTTTTTATTTTCCACCTTCTAGTATCACCTAAACCCAG
>JANHGN010012329.1:0-44075 GCA_024605025.1 Megaceryle maxima | reverse complement strand
TCCAGGTGAGGTCTCACCAGTGCAGAGTAGAGGGGGAGCAGAACCTCCCTCGATCTGCTGGACACGCTCTTCTTAATAATTAATTAATACTGTTTAAGTATTACACTAAAAAACACTCCATTATAAAACCAAAACTCCTTTATTTTAATACAATTACCTTGCTTACTTAGATGAGAATGACCTTTCTTCCATATTTACACTAATACTACCACAAACACACACAGACATTCTTCTAACTTAGCAGCTCCCCTGGGTCACCTTCCATCATCACATGCAGCATCATAAATTAGGCCGGTGTTCTGCAACAACATCTGTTCAGGGCACTGTCTCCCATTTCAGCTGTACCAATAACCACTTTCCATTAGACTATGCTTCAGCATGTTCTCACCTTGGCAAAAGCACTGTCATTCCTTCTGCACGACAGAATCCTAGTAATAGAACTTGACCATGATCTGCAATGGAAGGTGAACTATGCAGAAGTCAGCATCATGGGGAAGTCTGCAAGCAAGATGCTCACCAAGCAGGGAACCAGAGAACTGCAAGAAGAGCTGGCACAGAATACAGATCAAAAAGACCTTCTCAATAGACCTCCCTAATGGTAAGCTAAGTACATCTCCTAGGAAAACAGAATCAGATGGCATTTGGCATACCTACCAAAAGGCTTCGGTTAAGAAGCACTGTAGAGAGGCTGATAACTAATACGCAGGTACATTCAGTCTGATCAGTCTGAGCACAGTTAACCTTGAGACAAAAACATTTATTTTCTACAAGCAGTTTTCATCCCCAGAGTCCAACATTACAATAACATTTTGCAAAAGTGTAACCTTACACTAAGTAGTAGTTACTGCATTCCTTTGTCTACTAACACCTAAGCTAAGAAAAAGAACACTAATCAGCAAAGTCTTCTCAGATCCTACTGGCTGATTGAGTATGTAGAGCTACAGAACAAACACTACTGAAACTAGACAGTCATGCTGAGTCTACCTCACAAAACAGTGCATGAGAACAAAATTAGCTAAGAGAGAGAGCAAATCTCAAGCAAAACTATTTGCATCCATCTTCACTCTGTCACAATTAAAACTCTCCAGGCAGTTCCCTGTCCTGCTTCTGCACGATGGTAAGTGGAAGCCTCACTTCCCCCAAGTGCATCAAAGCTAGCAGACCTACTTTATTGGGCAATTAGCTGCTAGCTTTGATCCTGTTTTCAAAGTTCCAAAGCAAATGCAGCTGGCTTGTTCATAAGATGGTTCTCACAGAAGGAGATTCCCAGTAAACCACAGTACTTTTGCACACAAACTCACTGGGGACCAACACACAGTTCTCAATTACACACACAGAGGAAAATGCTTGGGACAATTTGTCCAATCCTTCCAAGTGAGCACAGAAACCAAGGTGGGAGTAGCATATATCTTAAGGAAAAGTGCTACAAGAATTTCCAGTAATAGCTAATTAATGTTATGTAGAAAGACATCAACACTTTGTACTTACACAATTTTTCTACCTAAAGATCTGGGGAAAAAAAAAAGGGGGGGCCATAAAACTGGCCTGATACTAACATAAAAATAGCTAGGTATTGTCATTGCTCAGCAAAACTGTTTAACAAAAGGAAAAAGTATCATACTCCACTGCAAGCTTTAAGCACGTCAGGAAAAAACTGAAACATTAGTTTGTAGTCAGCCTCTGGGCTAGGACAAGAATGCAAATGCTGTCATTCCCACAACAAAACACAATGCACTATGCTATAGTAAGAAACGCAACCTGAAAACCAACTCTTTGTAAAAAACAGAAATTTCTTTTTCACCTCTCCTGTTTCTATCAGAAAAAGCTCTGTGCTCCAATCACTTTCTCTGCCTATCAGTCCATCTTCTTCCTCAAGTATTGCCTATTGTCTCATAGCTCCTCTGCAATATGCTTTTACTTAGATGATCTTCAGGACTGTGATTGTAAGATACATAAGCAAGCAACTTTGCTATGGCTATTATGTCATATTAACATATCCCAATATATCTCAGCAAACTAGAGGCCACCATCTACCTGCAGAAATGCAATAATTATACATAATCTGTATCAGAGGTTCTTCGACAAAAAAAAAAAAAAAAAATTTTCAAATGAGGTACTAATGAGAATGGTCAAAGGACATTTCCATCAACTCACGAGTACTTTTCAAAAACACCCCCTCCTGCTCACCATAAATGGATGGAATGATAGAAGTCAACACTGTTACTTTGCTCTCCCTTCTGCACCCTTAACACCTTTCAGAAATGGAGGATATCCAAGCATTATGAATGTCAACCTGCTAAAACATATTTGGTGGCTACCTCAGCCCAGTTTACAGACTTTCTCTCATGATTCTCCCAGGGCCTTTTCTGTTACAACAATGCTGCTGTATAACCAATGCATTGACCATAAGCTTGAGATATCAACCGCCTCATCTTCCAAAAAAGGTCATCCCAGTGCTAGCTCATCCTCTGGAGTTAAACTGCAGGCCTTTGTCTGGCAGAAAAATAGTCATCTCACCCAAAAAAAAAGCAAAGGATGGGAAAATTCTCATGTGTAACAGCAAGATCAAAAGGAGTTCCTGGAGAAAGTAGAAAATTAGATACCTGTCATCACTCAAAAATTACCGGGGAGAAATGGCTGACTATTAGAGCACTATGAATTTTATCTGTCACCCAAGGTTATTAGCATAAAATTTGGACCAGATTTAAGCAACGGGTAAATCACAATTAAGACAGAAGTCCATTTAACACCATGGTTCTCACAAGGTGGCACCTTCAGGAGGCTTTGTCCCACAGCTACGCAGAACACCAGTGAGCTCTGGGAGAGACATTGCTGAATGCAATATACAAGCTACTAAATAGCCTCCCCAAGGTCCCCATGTTTATCGTGCTCAGGGTTCCCAAAAGCTCACACCTTAATGGACACAATCACTCCTGGTTTTACCGGGCCCCTAGTTCCAGCCCCCAACACCCAAATGCTCTCTCTGCCTCAGTCAAGACACAAAGCAGCTTTTACAGCCTAAATGATCGGGTACTTTTACCAATACAAGTTACAATCAAAAAATTCAAAACAACAGATATGATGTCATACCACCAGGTAACTTCTTGAGAGTCCTGCACTGTGCCTGATGCCGTGCAGTGCACACAGCAACCTAAAAAGAAGTGTCCCGTGCTTCATCTAACACCTTTATGAGTTACAGAAACAAGACAGCAAACAATGGCAGAACAGACATTCTGAACAATGTTACAAAAAGTTTCCCCATGATTCGCTCTCCCGGTTGCCCATGCGATGGAAGTTGAACTGTGACACTGGGTTCCAGTGATTGAGCAGGATCATTTGCACCAAGAAATAAAAAGCTGCTTCCCTTTGAAGACAGCTAACCTGGGGCACTGCCATACAGGGGTATCGTAACAGAATGATCTTCTCTCAGATAACTACTAATTCTGTGAGAAGAGAAAAAAATGTATCGATGTGCAGTCAGTGACTATAAACTTGTGGAAAGGTCTGTCTCATGGTGTTGCTAGAGTAACTTGTTATTTGTGACTTTGTGCTCGTGAAGGAGTAAGTAAAAGAAATGTGACGGAGATAAGTTCCTATACATTCCATGTCTTGACTATTAATTGTGTGACAGGAATTACGGTGGAATAACTGACAGGTAAATGTATTTTGTTTCGGTGTTGTGTTTTCTTCTTTGAAGACAGAAGTTCACTTTTCAAGATCCTATTTATAATTAAATCCATCTATTCAATTCTATTCAAAATGCTACACCTCAGCAGCTCAGAGAACTAGGAAGGGTGTGGGAGTGGGCATGAATCCCTGCATGTGCATGGATTCAATTCTACAACCTTAAAAAGAACAAAAGACTACTGCACAATGGAAACAGCATCACACATGCAAAGCAAACTTATTAAAGGCTATAAATGATGAGACTCAAAGAAAATCTTGTCCACAGTCAGTAACCCTTCCTCAAAGCTAACACAAAAACCAGCAGCATTCCAACACATATTTGGACAAATAATAGCACTGTGCAACTTGAATAAATTAAAAAGAAATAGGTTATTTTCTTTTTTGACTGTACAGCTCTCAGCACAGTGGACATTGGGTCACACGGAGCATGCCCATGCTCTGTGAAAGCTGAAACAGCCGCGGTAACTACCCACCTTTTCCAGATAAACATGCTTGTCAACCTCACTATGGATAACCTGGGCTTTCAAATAATACAGTATCTCTCTTTCCCTTAAAGATTTTTGCCTGTCATCTCAAAATACATATGCCAAAATATGAGTTTGCAAATATACTCTCTTTTGCCTGCAAGCAATGGTCTCACCATTTGTCCAACTCCCATTATAGGGGTTTCAGTTCAAAATTATTGTATCAGCCCCTGAAAAGAGGGCAATTACAAAGTAAAGGCAGATTAACATTTTCTTTTACAATTCTTATCTTCAGTTTTAACAATAAACGCTTGCTGTTAAAACATCAGCAGTTACAGAGTTGCCACAGACTACTGTGGGCGTGTGACCTTCAATCTTGCTAAGGGACTGAACAGAAAGTTGGAGCAATCAAAGAGGGTACTTGGAAATTCCAGTTTCATGTGGGAATATCAAACAATCCAATGAAGACCTAACTCGCTTATACAAGGCAGTGAGTGTAATGCTGAAGGTTTATCCATCTGTGGCTTCCTACAATGCCATCAAAATCTTTAAAGAGTTCACAATAACACTCCATAATTTGCAAAACTTGTAAGATACCTCAAAACAATTAATTAAAAACTTCTCATCTCCTTAAGAAACTGCAGAAACATTTCCAGCAGTTTAATAAATTTTAATTAGAAACTACTCTGATTTTAGCTTGAATGATTTTGGCTTCTCATCTGTGAGACTATTTTATAACATATATTTGCATTAAAAAGTAACTGTTTCATCAAAATATTACATTTACTTCTGCTGCATTGCTCTCAGAGTACTTTTTGTGATTTATCATTTGGATGCAGTAGAAATGATGATGATGTCAAACTGAGTATCTTGATTTAAAGACAGGAGATTAAAAAAAAAATCCTAAAATTACTTTCAGTCAGGCATCTTTAGCAGAGGGGAAGACAGAACTTTATTATTATTATTATTGGGTTTTGCCAAGAAAAGCATTTCCATTTTCTTTGGGGGTACTGCAGTTCAACTAAAATCTAAAAAGACCAGATTAACCAAACACAGAGCAAAATTTAAGATACTTGAGAAATTCTAGCACTATTCTTTCAGTGTCTCATTAACCCAGAGTTCTGCTTCATTCCTTGGATGCTTGGGTTGATGTCAGTAGCCTGACACAGAATCATAGAATTGTAGGGGTTGGATGGGATCGCTAGAGATCATCGAGTCCAACCCCCTGCCAAAGCAGGATCACCTAGGGCAGGCCACACAGGAAGACCGTCACCAAACAAATTCAGAGCAGTCTGTCTGCCATCTCACATTGTGCTTCTGGTATCAGATGACAATGTAGTTTACTTCTTGTCATCAACTGTTAAATTCATAGTAAAATTCCAGAACTTCTCTCTGACCAGTTGATCAAGGCCTTTGGAAAAAAAAAAAAAAAAATTTGCCTCGTGAAAATACTGGGCGATCAATCAGTGGTTGCTCCTCAAACCTTTCACAGCCTGTGCCAGGACAGGAAGTCTTCAAACAGTGAACAGAAAATCCAGGCAACCTCATGCTAGTTTGCATTACATATCCTCTTGTTTAATCAAACTGTGGGTCACACACAACACAAATACCTCCAGACGTTTAAAGCCACAGAACTGTAGACATATGTTCTGTATAAAACTTTCTAAAAACACTGAAGGAAAATATTATTTGATGAAGTCTTTCTATGCATACTTTCCTAAGCACTTCCCATCATTTTCCACACTTGAGAATTAAGTATTTTTATTTGGGCTGTTCTCATAATTGAGATACTGAATCTACAGGTTACACATAATGGAACACCAAAGGCAAGTATCAAGGGGTTTACAGCCACTATCATTTTCTCTACTGTGACAAGAAAAGAGAAGCTCCAAACCTCTATAGTACAACGTTCACCACACAGAAAAGACTGAACCCACTGCTTCACACCAGTCAGTCTTGAAAGAAAAGATGTAGCCCAAGTAACTGATTTGGGCATGCGAACAGAGTAAAAGCAATTATAAAAAGTTTGTTGTTTTTCTTCCTTTTTAACAGCATCAACATGGGACTAATTCATGATCTTTACAAAGTAGTTTCCAGTTAGACTGACACACAATGGCAAGCTGCATTAGACAGGTGAAGTGACAGGAAGGAGGAAGGCTGACTTGATGTCAGTGACAAAAACTATTTTAATGGAAATGTGAAATTATTCAAAAATTTCTTCCCCTAAACACGTGAAGATTTCTCTAGTCAGATTCAGACTGCACAATGGGCTGAGAGCAGGAATCAGCCAGACACGGTATTCTAACATACTGTGTTTTTTCTAATGGCTTTTCATACTCAATGCCTCACTTAAAGGTTTCTTCTGCCGAAGATCTGTTAAATCAGTGATGTTCCATCAAACAGCAGTTGTCAAACATGATAAAAACCTACAATAATAAAATACGTGACCAAGAGGTTTTAGCAGCCAAGGATCCAGGGAAGAGTGAAAATAGGTCCTATTTCCAAGACACAGAAAGATGACAATAATAGCAAACAGCCTGCTGTTTGATCAGTAATACTAATTTTCAGACCTCTTTTCTTATGTCCTAAAATCAGACCTATGTATCAGGTCATGCAATGGATGGATGCGACAAGAAAGTCACGTAACAAAGGGCAGATGCTAATGCTCGACTGCTACTGCAGAACATACCTTTCAATTAAGTCCTTTAAGTAGGGTACCTCCTGCCCTGCTACAGATACAGAACATCCTAGTCCCTCTCCCACACATAACATCACACACCAGACCAGAGACACGACTTAAGAAGCTGTAGTGGGCACCTGGCATAAAAGAACTACAAAAAAAAACCCGCAAAGCAGCACCACACACAAAAGTAGAAAGAAGCATTAAGGCAGGAGATCTCATTTCTCCGTACAGGAAACCATGTGTACACACAGTTGAACACAGACCCCCTCCCAAACCAGAGTTGCATGCACAGACATATAATCTTTGTCTCGTGATCTTGCTGATGGCCTTGTATGTTTTGGAGATGTTACCTGCATTTTTATTAACACCTATCGGTCTCCGATTCAAGATGTACTCAGATGCTGCTAAAGCTACTCCATCACTGAATAATTTGCTCTAGTTTACTGCTTAAAAACTATTCTAATTTACTGCTTTACTTAGATGACGAGGGCAACTTTGCTAACTTACTAGAAATAAATATCCATTGACTGAGGCAAAAACCCAAAATCCCAAATCAGTGATAGTTCTAATGGCTGAGAGAGTTCAGGGAAGTTGGGATAAGAAACAGCAACTTACATATGAAGACAATTCAAATTTCTTCTTCCTACTGTCTGGATGATTGGTATTTGGCTCAGGATCATCCTATGAAAGCATCCTTCCCTGTTGACTAAGTGGACTTTTAGGCAGTATGCAAACACTACCAAGAAGGTGGTAGAAAAATGTGCACCCTTCTCCATATTCAGAAATCTACACATTTTTCCCAGTATACAACATCAGAAAGAAAAACAAAGAACAGATAGTGCTAGTTGTCATTCTCTCCCCATCTCCTTGCAAAGCCAGCACTAAAAAAAATGCTCCAATCTTCCAAGTAACCTTCTTTGAACCTTCCATTTCCTCATAAGTTTAACATTATCCTCTAAGATAGAAATGAAGCTTAGCTTTAGGAAAGATCATTTTTACATCTTCCATGAATAAAGATAGGTATTTACCCACAGAATCTGAAATACGGGAAAAGATAAATACAAGATTGTGCATGAAGCTGGAAAAATCTGTGGTCAATGGCATTTTACACAACAATCTGAATTACTGTAAATCAATTTCAATTACAAAGGAAGTACCAACAAGATTACAGTGTCATAAATTGAGAGAGAAGGAATAAACTCTATTAGGGAAATAACAAATGGAATTCAAACCCATCAAGTCACCATTCTCATCCTTTCCCTAAAGCTTACAGTTTAAGAAGAAATTGTTCAACTGCATTTGAAATGTTCACTTTGATCCCCTATTCTTCCCTCCCTGTACAGCTGTTCCACAACTGCTCAGAAATGTTTTATTTAAAATTTGCCCAACAGCCAAGGTTTTAATACTCCAGAGCAAAGCACTCATTACATAAAGGCATCTGAAGGAGGAGTGAAAAAGTCTGCTTCTACCTATTTGTAAGGCAGGCTAATAACTATGGTCATCGAGCTACACAACACCTTCTCTATTCCAGCTTTGGAATTAAGGTTGCTCTTTGCAATTCTTCAATTGCCCTAATCATTAAGGACATAAAAATCAGAGTTGTAAAAAGTACAAGTATTACTCTTCTGATAGGTCCCCATAATTGCAAAAATAGCCCTTAAAAGCCTTGAAATTTTTATACTGATGAGAATTATTTTTAAAACCAGATTTTAAGAGTTTGATAGTATATTATCTTCACATGGGATTGATTTACTGTGGAACCTGAAGATTGGGAAAAAATTAAAGACTACATACTAATACCCTTCAAGTAAAACAATTTTCTTAGTATTTCAGTTTTGAACAGAAAACATAATCAATTTCTAGCTATATAATTTGTGGCTAATCTCAATATAACCTAATGATAGTTCTGCAGATAACTACAACTCTAGGATCATCATTGCTGGCTTACCAAAACTTAGATGAATTTAGGTGAATTTTGCACTCAAGCTCTCAGACAACTAGTGTCCAAACATCCTCTTCTTTTCAGTAAATGTTACAGATTTTCATATGAGCCTGTCTTGTCTCCTTAGTCTTTCCACATTTTTGGCACTCTTACTGTTAATATTTTAGGTGGCTGTAATTGCAATGAATAGGACAAAAAACAGAAGTCAGGTGAATTTAGCTCGGTATTCTGGCAGCTTTTAGAAAATAAGATATGCTGGTCAAAAAGCATTTCAAGTGCTTTCAAAAAGGTCAGTTTCTAAAAGACTCTTCTTCAGTTTACAACTTATCACTAACCATTTGCCTCCCTGATCAGTCTGTTTTGCTGTCAGACACATACCCAAAAGAGAAGCTCGAGCAGTACCTTCATCTGCTTTCTGTGAAGCACTGCACTTGACAAAAAAAAATAAGGTAAGGGCTGATCCTAATATGTCTGTGCATTTCTCCACACATTACATCAAATTTAATTAATCTAGCAGTATGTGATAAGATGCAGTGTTAACATCTTTATTCCACTAATTGCACTTATTTTTAATCAGAGTTGCAATAATTCAAACAGCACTAATATGGCTGGGAAGTCTTCACCTATCCTAAGAACAGTTTGTGGAGGAAGCATTAACAGTATGGAGTGATTTTATGTCCTGTTCATTGCAATTACAGCCACCTAAAATATTAACAGTAAGACTGCCAAAAATGTGGAAAGACTAAGGAGACAAGACAGGCCCATATGAAAATCTGTAATATTTACTGAAAACAAGAGGATGTTTGGACACTAGGTGACTGAGAGCTTGGGTGCAAATGAAAATTCTCACCTTCTCAGCTTCCACAGCGAACACTGTGGTGCACCTATGCCCTACCTAACACCAGATGAAGTTCTAACTGATGGCAAGCCCCAGACCCTCCAAAAAGCCTACATCTAAATTCAGTAAACACAATGAATGATGCTAGAGAAGGAATGCAAACTCTTAAGCCTAAGAAAGGCTGCTGCAGGGGAAAACAATACCACTCTTTATCCCACAGACAGATGTGGAGAGTAATGAAAATGTGTCACTTAAAAATGGAAACATATTTTAGGATAAATAAAGCAATCACAAGTTACAGTAGTACTATTTATTACAATAAGCTCCAATTGCATAAGTTATCCAAATATGGTATCTGGATTTAAAAAAACCCCACAATGATGACTCCCAGAAAAGGTTTCAGGTGCCTGTGCCCAGAGGTATATAAACCTTCAAGCAGCTCTCGTCCAAAACCTTTGAGATTGGGTCTCCTGCTGAAGGGATGAACAAAGCACCAATGTTATTCATACTCGTATGGACTGGCTGGTATGGAGCAAGACTAAGGTGAAGTGGAGCTCATAGTCATAAAGCCAGCAGTAACCTAAAACACAAATGCATAAAACCTCTTTGTAGTTAGGTTTTTAATTTTGACCTTTATATATTTTAATATGGATAAATCAAAAAATGCCAAAGTTCTTAACAAGTCATATGTGTATCAGTAATTCAAAAACTACCAATCTATGGAAAAAAAACAAGGATTATTGCATTGCATGCAAGGTTCCATCATCTTCACCGCTAAGGTCACTCCTCTTTACTCTTGCACATTTCTAATGTGAGAAAAAAGCCTCAGAGTTAGAATAACACCAGCTGCCTGACTCACACAGGCTAAGACTGCAGTCATCTTCTGTGTATGGTGTTGAACTAGAAGTGATCAGCACTGATAGAAAAAAAATGTAGACACCAGCTAGGCTAATCAAGGTAAATAAATAAAAACCACACACTTGCCTAAAACAAGAGGCAGTTACTCCTTCTACAGCAAAGTCAATTCACATTTGAATTCATAAATAAGCCAATCAGAGACACATCTTGTAAAAACCAAAAAGATCACATCATTAAACCATTTGCAAGGGCAGTCTCATTTTCTATTTCTGCTTTTGTGGAAAATTCACATCAAAGTTTTCCTGTTAAAAATGCTCCTATGAGTCCAGTTATTGAGCTATACAGAGAAAGTGGGTATCCTGGTTTCAGCTGGGATAGTTAATTTTCTCCCTAGTGGCTGGTATAGTGCTGTGTTTTGGATGTAGGACAGAAAACAGTGTTGGTAACACAGGGATGTTTTAGCTGTTGCTGAGCAGTGCTCACACAGAGTCAAGGCCTTCTCTGCTCCTCATTCCACCCCACCAGTGAGTAGGTTGGGTGTGCATAAGAAGCTGGGAGGGGACACAGCTGGGACAGCTGCCCCCAGCTGACCAACGGGCTATTCCAGACTATATGGTGTCATGCTCAGCATATAAAGCTGAGGAAAGGACAAAGGGGGGACATTCAGTATGATGGAATTTGTCTTCCTAAGTAACTATTACACACTATGGAGCCCCTCTTTCCTGGAGATGGCTGAACACCTGCCTGCCAATGGGAAGTGGTGAATGAATTCCTTTATGCATGCAGCTTTTGCTTTACCTATTAAGCTGCCTCTACCTCAACCAAAAAGTTTTCTTTTATTCTTCTTATACTCAACTCCATCCCACTGCGGGGAGTGAACAAGCGGCTGTGGGTGGCTTAGTTGCTGGCTAGGGTTAAACCACAACAATGGGACAAAAGACTTTTGAAGAGTTTAGTATAAACCTTTAAGAGGAAAACAGTGACAAAGTTTTCCAATGTTTTGGTACCATTTTTACCTTTCCTTCCTCTGAACATTTAAACTGACTGTTGCCCACTGGCATTTAAGTAACTCGTGGGTACATTAGTTGACCAATTAGCTCAAGGACAATCTCACAATTCTGCCTAAGCAAAACTTACAGTTACATTCCTATGGCTACATTCTCGCACCATGCCTCTTACATTTAGGGAAAAGGCCCTAGCACCTCTTTGGTCATCCCATCATAAGCCAAGCATGAAGGGTTCTCAATGAAGAAACCTCCTGATCCACAGAAAACAGCATGGACTGAATTTTGGTAAAAACCAATTCCTTCTCATTTCTCTGCCGAGCAGTGGAAAATGCAAAATTATCTATAAATGCAAGGCAGTAAATAGCCCTATGGGTTGTCATACAAGACAACTCTTGCAAGATTCCACCTTAAGGTATTTTTGGACTCAGTGCTACCTTAGAGCATGTCATCCAAATAACTCTTTATGCTGCTTTGCTGTGAACCGTATTTAAGGCAGTGTGAACTAATTTAAAGCAAACAAGAATAATGTTTATATATATTAAACAAAAAGCTGTGATACTTTTTGACAAGTCAGTTACCCCACTCTAATTTACCTTGAAACCATTACATTACCCTGGTATTGCTACCGAATGTTTAGTATTATCCAAGTTGAATCACAGCTTCATGGTTACCGATGTTTTTTAAAAAATGCAGTGACCTGGTAGTTCAGAAAACAAACAGGTACCTCTTAATGCCAACCTAACTAACAGTGCTGCTACAGTGAGTTCAGCCCTGGCATGAGAGCAGACAATCAGCCCAGTATCATGAAGGCAAAACAGGCAAAGAACCAGTCCCAGAGGCCTGGCCCACCCTAGCCTAGGACTCTAAAAATGAACTGGTAACTTCTTAAAACTATGGAAGTAGTGATACCAAGAGGACTTCTAAATTATTTTTAAAAGGTTTGGCTGTCTGGGCACAAGTCTTCCTATCTCAATGTATTCTCTACAAATAAAACGTGTGTTTCTGTATTTGCAAACTCCACTTCGCACAGCCTCTGAGGGTCAGGTCCATTAGCACGCTCCACCACCTCAATCACAGCATGATGCAAAAAAACAATTCATCTACAAGCAGAAAGGCACATGCAATTTAAGATTTTTAAGATTCTAGATGTTCCACCAAGATGCAAATCCATAACTGCCATAGCCCTGGCTGAGCACATACAGACATTTCAGACACACTGACCAGGCACCCCCGTTCCAGCCCAGCAACCATGCATGCAACACGTGTAATGTTCATCAGCAGAACTGTAGTATCAAGCACAACAACCCTCTGAAACTGAGGCAGATGGTTGTATCACTCTTGCAAAATCCACCAACACCACTGGCAACTGAGAATCCAAATCCTGCCTCTCCCAGTTGGGTATCCTAATTGATAGCAACTGAACTGGGTTCTGGCCTGTTCCTCTGTCATCCCACCATTTGTGTCGCTAACTACACAGCATCCCTACCTGAAGTAGGGATGCAAGCCTTGCTGTTTGAAGATCCTCCTGAGGCATCCTTATCTTTTCATTTCCCACTGGCTGACTTAGATGCTCCCTAGTCAGCATGCTGGCTGTTGTGGTACCTTTTCCTGGACATCTTGGGTATCCTAATTCTTCTCCCAAAGCCAAGTGGATAAAAGTCAGGCATGGAGATGCTGATCTAGAGAACAGCAAAACGTCATTTTAGCCTAAATTCCAGGCACCATCTTTCAGGTGGCCAAGAGTAAGTGAGGGAGTAAGGCAGATCTTCAAGGAGAACCAAAGAGTAACTTTACTGGTCAGTGGAAAAACAGTGCTTGTAAGCTCCCTAGGTGTGCAAGACATGAGAAGCTTAGGAATCTAGCATCTGAGGTTAGGAACCTCACAAGGATTCAACAAGAGGAATTTGATCAGGCTTCCAACAAGCACTATTTCTTCTGTTTCTTCCCTAACTGTGTGTAGTTTGGTGCACATGTATTTACTTCTCCACTCTCTCAAATATTGCTTTTTTTCTTCTCTTCAGAGAAAAATAAAATTCCCAACAATCCACTCCTTATCAGCCATTTCATCCTGAAACACATTGGGTTTTGTGCTGGCCAAGTAACATTTTTGATAAAGAATATAATTGTAATTGCATGCTTCTAAGGTATTGTAAATAGCATGAAATTATTTTAAAATGTTATGAAAAATGCATTTGCAGTGTTCCTTTAAGTGTGTTAACAAAGCTTCAACTGATATTGCTTTATTCCAAACCAAGCAAAGATAGAATGTTTTTATAAGGGTCTCCTCATCTCCCTGCAAATGACTGAGATACAGATACTGTTCAGAAACAGAATGCACCAGAAAATAAGCAACCTCACATTTTATTAGCCATAGTTATCTAGCACCACAAAACATCAGCTGCTCTGTTTCTGAAGATTATGTTGTAGCTGAAGCAAAACAGCATGATTAGCAGAGTCACAGTAGTGCCCAAACCTTTATGCAAGTGGAGGTTTGGTGCCATAGAGACATACAGGCTCTATTCAGTAGGGTGAAGCCATTCTATAGCCAAAGCAACAGCAATTCTACAGATCAAAAGCAAAAATGAAGCTAAAATAAAACAGCACATTCATGCCATCTTCCAGGAAATACAGTATCACATACCTCCTTGTCATACTCCTTGGACAACATAGATAAATAAAATAGATATTGGCCTAAACAAGCTGGTCAGAAGACACATTGTTATCATTCAGGGCTGTAAGCTTGTCTACATTATAGGATCAGGAGGAGCACCGTTAACATATTGTTTGAAGCATACTTGGGAATTGCCTCTCTAACCTCCTGGTACACAAAGCTGCATAGAAAGAGGAATTCATTTCCCAGTGTGTTAAGATCCAGGTAACTTTAAATACTTTTCAATAAACATCACAACAGAAGAGACACACGTAAGGATGCAAATATAACTGTTGAGCTTAGTAACATTCTCCTGAAGTAAGGTCACCCTGCAATTCCTCTTACAGGGACACCATAATGGGAAAAAAGCAAGTTTCAAAAACCACTGCCACTTGCAACACACGATCCCATCAGTACCTCTCAAACATATTAAAGACATAACCTCTTTCACCACCTCCTCTAGCCCCCACCTTCCTCTGATAAAGAAAGCGTGGGGGCAGAGGGGAATAGTCGTACAAAGAAACAGATCAAGTGAGACAAAACCCCCAGTGTAATAAAGTTCTTTTTCAGGATAACTCGGCATTCACTGCAGAAGAAAGCTGTATGGACTTTTTCCATAGAGTCACTCCCCGAGTGCCTTCCCTGTGATTATTCTTGCCAGTGGGCCCCATAACTCACTGTGCACCTGTGGGACTAGGACTCAAGCAGTCCTCTTAAGGGTAAATGTCATCAGCAAAGAAAGACTTGCGCAGTGAAAGAAACCAAATGAAACTAAACACATAAACAGTGATGAGGATGACAGGGAAGGGGAGTAAATGATTTGCTTCCCCCTCTGTTCCAGTTACAATCATCATGTAGGCTACTTTGTACTTAGAAAAGGTTTGAAGTTACCAGCACTTAACACAAATTCAGTGTTCCTTTATCAGGTAAATTGTGGTCTCTTAAGATGCAAGTCAAGATTCAGTAACAAGTCATAAGCAGCATAAATACACATGACACATGTTTTTACAGAGAGGGAAAGTGGAAAGAAGAGTCTCATGGTACTTAAGATGTTTAAGAATTTACACATTTATGCACAGTTCCAAAATGTAACTACACATCAGGGAGCACTGCAGGACATGTACAGACTACAAACAGGACTTTCCATGTGAATCTTACATTATGCTATCACACCCAAAAAAATTCCATGGTGCCATTAAGTGTCATGATACTATTAAGTCTACAGTACACAAACTCAGTGATGCTTCAGGGAAACAGAGATTGCTCTTCCCTTACTCACCAACCACTTTCCCCGCACAATTCTGATCTCACTGAGTGGCTGAAGCCTGTCCATAAGGGACTCCACTCTTTTCACGGACACAGTAGCTCATCATGATGCTAGGATACCTCCTCACCTGTTCCTTTCTGAGGGCCCAATGAATCCACATGCAATGCAATGCAATGCAATGCAATTCTTCTCTTCTATTTTACTGGGGGAAGGGAAGAATAGCATCATTGAGGGCAAGAAGAATGAATTCCATCTGTTCCCAGGCACACCTCACGCTATTGCTAGCACAGGGGGAAAAAAGCATGGGAGGAGCTGAAGGAAGAGGCATGATGGAGCTGCATGATGCACAAAGGGACACGCTGGGTGTGCACAACAGTAAAAGAATCATTATGGCACGGTTGCACCAGCATCTAATAGTTTAGACTCTGCTTAGAATCACATTAATTTAGAATTGTGTGGTATTTGCATTTCAACCATTGCTTAGCCAGAGGTCATTAATTTGCATCACCCAGTGCAGGCATTAGATCATTTCTGAACACAAAGAGGTCCACAGAGCCAGGGCCAGCAGCATCAATCCTTCACAGAACTCCAATTAATTCTGTCAAGATGTTGCATCTTGCACAACTGGGGTGTTCAGTGGGAAATGTCTGACTATATTAACACCAAGACATACAAGGAGCCTGTGATAGGTACTAACTATTTTTGGTATCACAAGGCTGAGGATTTTAAAGGTAAATAGGGCAGTAACCAGAAAGAATATGTAACTCCACTGATACAGCATCCATAGTAAACAGTCCCAGAAAAACACAAGCGGAAAGAGAATTTTTAAATTTATTAAAAGTACATAACAAATTTTCTTTACCTTGCTTTTGAAACAACCCAAACATTGTCATGTAACTAAAGTCAGTAACAAATGTCTTTGTGTTACCTTATTGATCTATTTCTGACAGTCAAGCACTTGTCCCAGTTGGTGGTTGGACTAGATGACCTTCCAACCCAAAACATTCTGTGATTCTTCAGCAGACTTACACATGCACTTAAAATTAAGCATGCAAGTAGTCCCACCACGTACTGATGTAAGGTTCATGCATTCACCTGAACAGTCATTTTACAACTAGCTTTATGAGCATGTGATATTTGTGTTCACTTTGTTCATAAGACAATGATTTTTAAAGAACTTACACATTATGGCTAATAGAGGCAACCAACTCCTTTATCAGTACTATGCAGTTCAATGCAAGTATCAAAATTCATTCACATGCTAGGCATAGTAGAGATGAAGTTTAATGGTGTACAAGTGCTTCCATGCTAAGTCCACTGTTTTTACAGTTTCTAAGCTTCAGTTTATCTACTGAAATTACTGGAGTTTGGCATTTTCTTTAATGCAACGTTTACCTGTTTTGACTGTAGCTTAGTGGTTATGAAATAAAACACTTAAAATCCTGTATATACTAGCTCCCATTACAAATACCAGTTACTGACCTTAACTTGAACAAAGTAGCACAGTGGCAAAGGCAAAGTCAGCTATGGAAAGAGGTCTCATTGAGAAGTACCTTAGAACTTCTCACTGAAAATAACTTTATATTTTTCCAAGCAGCAAGATTTTTAAAAGATAGCAAGTCACAATTTGCACATGCATGAGACAACAGCTATGCTCAGAACTGTGTAGCAGGGTAGCTTACATTTATTCAACAAGCACAGTTAATTTTGCTGTAAAATATACACCAAGGGAATGGCAGGAGGCACTAGCTAGACTGTGTAATTTAAAAGTATCTCGCTAAAGGGCAAAAAACACTTTGTGATTGCATTGTTAAACACTCAACATGAAGAAATAAAGCATGACACTATAGAAAATGTCATTATTGCTCTGTACATGCATTACAATAAAGACTTTGCACATAGGCTGTTTCCCGTGCAATTCAGAAAAAGAATCCAGTACCTGTGATGGTAATTTCATTACCAATGGGATAAAAATCTACTGGAACATCTCACCTGCAGTTTTAACCAACACCTTGTGCAAATATAATTTACAGTGCAGTTTTCACAAAACATCTTCAAATATTAAGAAAAGGCACTGATATGCAGTACACATTGTTTAAAACATTGTATAAATTGTAAGACACTGGGAAACTAGAGAATCCATGCATAGAAGTGTTGCCCATTTATTGATACCTGAGTGCTTAACCATGCAGCCTTAAGAGTAGGCTGTTTGGGTTTTCTTTTTGACAGACTGAATTCCTACAGTCTGCTTAAAACGTCAACATCTGAAATCTTGCAAGCAAAGAACAATTACATTCAATCCCAAAGACTCATATGCCTAAAAGGGTATAATTAAAAAGTTAAAGGAAGCGGTCATGCAGGATTCTGGCAAGGAAAGGTACAGAAGGGATTTTAGAAAAATCATTCAACTCACCAGTCCATTGTTTGGCTGAGGTGAAAAAGGCAAACATTACTGAGATGCATCAGTGAGGAAGTTAGAACACAAATCAAGGCCCATGCCTGCAAGCACATGTGAATAACTTCAGGCCTAGAAGCTTTTTATAAGGGAAAGTTATTCGTATGTGTGCTTGCAGAACCTGAGCTCAGACATTACAGTTCGAGTACAAAACACTACTTACATTTTGCCACTGAGCAGTAAAAATAGAAATTCACCTCTGTTTAACAGCAACTATTTCACCTCAAGAAGATAAAAACCTTTGAAGTCTCACAAGGTAACTTAATAACTAATCCATTCTAGCTGCTCCCAGCTCTACTTTTTTCTTTTTAAACCTAAGTCTCTCGATACACATTCAAGGCTGCAGCTAGAAGCCTTCCTCAGAAGCTATGTGAGGGCTCTAAACCCTGCAGTACAAAGTGCTGTATCTCTGTCTTGCAATGCACCAAGGATGCTTGTGACACTAGTGACAAGCCATTATTCTTTTCATCAGGTATCTCTCTGCTGAGCCTGACATAATCAGAAACATACAATATTCCATCCAGTTTTTCCCTAAACTGTTGAGTCTTTCCAACACACAGTTGTGTAGGTTTTGGTGATCTGAACTGTGCAATAAACAAAGAAAGATAAAAGAAAAAGGACATCATCCAAATATGCAGCATGGAACACACGTGTCCACCCAATTAGACAAACACTAACTACATATGCAACATTCTTAAAGTATATGTAAATAGGATGGACTCGAATTGCAGATGAAGAGCTGCTGCATGGAGAGGAAAAGAGAAGGGAATGGTTCACAGATTTGGTGATGGAAGACTTTTAACAGTTTACCAACAGTTTGGTAAGATGTAACTGATATGCTGTGTGTATGTATGACAATAATTTTAAAAAGCTATACAGGACAGCTAAAACTTATAAATAATAAACATAAGATTTGTGGATGACTGCTTCATATACTCTAGCAAAGAGGAATCCCATATTGCCTGATCAGGCATTTCAGATAACCTAAGTTCTTAGAGAGGAAGGTGCTGACAGGAGCAGCTCTGTCACGGACTCAGTGAAATAAAGGAGCGTACAACTCCGGTCAGACTGAGCACGTGTTGCTTTGCGTTGTTTGGGGCAGGTTTGTTTTCTGATGTTTCTTCTATGTAAGTTTCATCACGACTTCAACAAAAGCAGGATGTGACCCTTTTTTTTTTTTTTTTTTAAAAGTCTCAGTATTTAAAAAAGAAACCTAATGAAAGCCTAGTAGTAAGTTTTGAAGCACCAACACTACATATAATTTTATCTGCTGTTAGAATTGGAATACTTTTTATATGGCCTTGATCCAGATCGTGGATAACTATTATTAATTTTTTTTCTGGGATGGAAAAGCATTATTACACAGCTGATATAAGTAATTAATTTATCCTTCTGAAACAGCAGAAAAGCCTAACTAACAGGAATCAATCTGACAGAAGAGCACTGAAAAGTGTAACCGGTTGGTAATTATAATCAAATGTGAAAACAGAAGCTAAAACAGGCATACAGGGAAAATGGGAGAAAAGGCAAAAAAGGGATTATGACGCTAAGGCCTGCAAGCAGGGCAGGGCCAACATCAGTGCCTGCTCTGGACACGGCCGCCCCGCAGGGTCCTCAACGACAAGCATCTGTCCCGAGGCCCCGCTGCACTCTCTCATCCAAAAATAAGTGTATATATAACACGTAGGCACGTTATGCATCCATATATCGTGTAAGCATGTGTATGGCGGGATGCTCACGAAGGCACTGCCGGGCCTAACACCGCTCGGCGGAGCCGCAGCCGGGCCGAGCCGCGGGCGAACGGCCGGCGGGGCAGTGCGCGGGCCCCGGCGGCGCGCCGGCCGCAGCGGTGATGGGCCGCACCGAGCTGCGGCGGCGCCGGCACGGCGGGACCAGCCGCCTCTCACCTTCCCCGCAGCGGGAGGCGGCCGCGTAGTGTCACGCGGATGGTGCATTACAAGCAGAGAGCAGGCCCGCTCCCCGGGCTGGCAGGTGGAAGTCCCCGCCGCGCCGTCTCTGTACCCACCCGCACCCAACGCCGCTGGCTGCGACTCGGGAGGTGGCTGCCCCAGCCGCGGGCGCTCGGCGGTCCCGCAGCCCACCCTCCTCCTCCCCCGGGGCCGGCGGCGAGGGGCCGCGGAGCCGCGAGGAGGAGGCGCCACCCGCCGAGTTTCGCCAAGGACGGGCCCGAGGTCAAACCCGGCAGCCGCCCGCCTCCCGCCGCGGCCCCTCCCCCGCCGCCAACGGCCGCGCTGGTGTGCTCCGGGAGCCCGTCGCCCGCGCCGTCGCCGCCCGCGCCGCCTCCCCGCCCGCCGCCGGTGGTGACTTACCTTGGCAGCCATGCTGTGCCCGACGCGGCCACCCCCTTCCCGTCCCTTCCCTTCCTCCCCTCCCCTCCTCTCCCCTCCCTTCCGACCGCGGCAGGCAGCTTCCCCGCCTGCGCACCAGCCCGCCAGCGCCGGCCGTCACCGCTCTCCCAGGCACGGACGGGGCGCTCGGCGCCGCCAGCCCATTGGCCCGGCCCGGCCCGGCCCCGGTGGGGGCTGCGGGGTCCGCGCGGTGCGCTAGGCGAGGTGAGGCGACGCGAGGCGAGGCGGTGGGAGATGCAGCCTCGGGCACTGGCGGGCCGCGGGCGTTTTGGGGCGGGCAGCGCCTCACGCCTGTGAGGAGGGCTCCGTTTGGTTTAGGTTTTCTCATCGGGTTTCCGAGAGAGTCCCGAGCGACCGTGTCGCCAATGCGTGACTGGTGCTGCTAACCCAGGGAGATGCCTCCGGCGTGTTCGGAGGACGCCGGAGGAAGCGGCGGGAGGATGCCGGACACCTTCATAGCAGCCATGCTGGTGTTGCACCTCTCAGCAAACCCTGCTCCTGCCCGGAGCTGTTTTCGTCCCCGGAAGTCAGGATGCTGTTGGAGGCATGTTTCATCCAGTTGCTGTATCCCAAGGCTTCATTCTGGGATGTACCGAGGAGGAGCTGTGCTTTCAACCAAATTTTGTCAATGCTGTTTCAGTTCCTAAGTCAGCGTGAACGTGACACGTAAGCAGCCCACTAGGGTCCACGGCCGAACCCAGGATGACCACAAGTATGGCACGCTCAGCCTCACAGTTTGCAGACTGTCTACAGACAGCCTGTCTGGGCATGTTTGGCAGCATACTGTTTGGCATGTGGGCCCGTGGGTGGCTGCAACCAGGGCATTCGCCAGCCTTGCCAGTGCCCGCTTTGGCTGGCCTCAGGGTTTCTGGCTCCTGAAGGGATTTTAGGCTGGCCTGAGGTTGGTAGGGCAGACAAGGAACTTGTGTTGTGCAACTAGAGGTTGTTTATAAGAGTAGCTCAGGGGTGAGGTTTTGTGTTTATAATGGGGTATCAAGTTAGTCATAACTTTGAGGTGGATCTTCCGGCACTTTCCCTAAAGTGAGTTTCTTAAAGATATTAAAAAGGCAAAGGATCTCAAAGACAGATATATTACAATACAAGCCAGAACAATTAACTCTTTGTTTTTAACTGTCTTGGAGACAGTAGAGAAATTACAAGGATTCATAAATGCGTCTGTGCCTGCCCACTATACATCTTTCCAGGATGGCTCTTTTTATATTTATTTTCAATCCAATGAATCAGTGAGTTTCCCTTTTTCAGCAAAGTCTAGTCTCCTCTGTGTCCCTTGGAAGTTTCTTCCATTACCTGCAGGGCCCAGCAATGAATCTACCACCTTTGCTTCTCAGCAGTCTTTCAATCTGTGCTTCTTACTTACAAAACCCTCCCACTTGCTGGATTCTCTCCCTTTTCTGCTTGCCCCACTCCTGGGAGCCAGCTGCATGTGCTCAGCTGTTCTGTGAGACAGCACAGCCTTTCTCCTCTTGCTGCATGTCCCCAACCTAGAAAATAGCCATTAGAGGAAATCATACTTGGAGCATTCCTCTGGCCACAACTTGTCAAATGACCACAAAAATCAGATTATGTAGTGCCTATTTGCAAACTAGGTAAGTAAATACTGTCACCTTGTCATAAATTGATAGATAATAGCAGTCCATTTATAAACAATAAAAAGCCAATCTAAATTATTTTAATAATACCACTGAGAAGAGTTACAAAGATAAAATAGCATGATAATTGTTTCAGAGCACAAATACGACATTCTGTGAATATACAGCAGCTAGGATATTTAGATGTGATGGTGAAAGTCTGTCCTGTTGAGCTTTATTTTTGTGAAAACAGGCTTCAGTGGGATTTCTTTTTTCCATATCAAGACTGCTAAGAAAATCACTGCCGTTCTTGTGTTATACTGCCATATGGTCTTGAGCCAATTGCCAAGAAAAAACATAAGCTAAAACCCTGCCTATGTCTCAAGTAGACTGTCAATGAAATTCAGAGAGATAAGTAAAAAAGAATGACCCTGGAAATCCTCATCCAGCTGCTCCCTAAATGCTACACCAGTGGAGCTCTTCTTGCACTTAGAATCACAGAATCATAGAATAGTTCCTGGTTTGAATGGACCTTTAAAGGTCATCTAGTTCAACCCACACCCACACGCCTCCGCAGTGATCAAGGACACTTTTAACTGGATCGGGTTGCTCAGAGCCCCATCCAATCTGACCTGGAACATTTCCAGAGATGGGGTATTTACCATCTCTCTGGGCAACCTATGCCATTGTTTCACTACCCTCATTATAAAAAACTTCTTCCTTATATCTAGTCTAAATCTACCCATCAGATAAGAAATGGAATGGGAATGGGAACCTGTACAACCCAGTCTAGTTGAAGATGTCCGTGCTTACTGCAGGGTGGTTGGACTAGATGACCTTTAAATATCCCTTCCTATATCTAATTTGTATTTACTTAATTTCCCAGCCTTCAAGAGCTCCACGTGCCTCAAGTCCTAAGCATGCCTTCAGCCACTGCCTTGGTCCCACAAGTCTGGAAGGTCATTGCTTAGCTTATGTGAAAACACGAGTGCCATCAGCATAAACGGTTTGGCCTGGCAGGTCTCTGACTCTGTCCAACACACACGTACAGGCCCACAGTCCTTATCGTTGTAGAAAAGGCTAATGTTCACTTTTAAAATGACATGCAATGCGACTGGAGTAGACTACAGTACTCTGGCTACAAAAGCCACTTGTTTTCAAAGTCCACTGTTGACTGAGGTTAGATTCAGTCCCATGTGACATACTCCTTTCAATATGTTTTAACCACAAAGCCATAGACTGCTCTGGGGAATAGGAACAGAGGAGGAACATTTTTCGTTCTTTCTAGTGAAGCTGTGTCATTGTGTAGAGGAGAATCCAAAAACAGCTGGACTGAAGAGAAGTGTGGCTTTTTTTGTAGGGTAAAATGCCATGGGTTGAGGGTAAAATTGTGAGTCAGTTTTCATTGCAGAACACATAAGCATTTCTTGGAGAAGTTAGGAGATGGTGTCTCCTCAACCAACAGCTTTTTCTATGTCTTACATGTAACACTCAAAAAAACGAAGCACACAGTCATTCCAGGGCTCTCCTCTGCAATGAGAAACAACCTAGTGGTAGCTCCTTGTGCCCTCTTCTGATACAGGGTATCCTGAGTTTGTTCGTCCATTTGGGAATGGGTTCTGCAGGAAGACCTGTAGCCTATTTCCCAAATAAGCCACAGCCTACTATCTGGACATTGTCATAGAGGTGAAAAATGAGGCTTTGATTTTTTTCATGTAGAAGAGAGAGTAAGATTGATTCATTATGTGGTGTTTTAACTATTAGGGTATTGTGTATCAGGGCAACCATAATCTCAATAGGCATATATGATCTTTGCTGAGCTTATTAAAGATTACCCGGGGGAGACTGAAAGCCTGGGGCTCATGATTTTTTATACTTGATAAAGGAGTGATAAAGGATCAACATTTTCCTATTGACTAATGTAAGGCAGAGCTCAGTGTGCTAGCTATTTTGAATCTTATTCTGACATTCATTACACTTTCTGATTTCTCCTGCAACATTCTGGATTTTGCACTGGCAGGCAGATGCCTAAAACATAGACATACATGTACTGTGACAGGACCAGAGGGAATGGATGCAAGCTGTGCCAGGGGAGGTTTAGGCTGGATATTAGGAAACATTTTTTCACCAAAATGATTATCAAACATTGGAATGGTCTGCCCAGGGCAGTGGTGGAGTTGCCATCACTGGAGGCATTTAGAAGGCATGTGGACCTGGTGCTTAGGGACATGGTTCAGTGGTGAGCTTGCAGTGTTGGGTCAAAGGATGGACTAGATGATCATGAAGGTGTCTTCCAGACAAAGACATTCTGTGATTATGTAGCTTAAAGGAAAGAAAGTACCTGCTTGGATCTGGAAAGATCTGAGTGCACCTAGACAAATCTGGAAAGGACTGCATCTGGAAAGATCAGATCTGGAAAGATCTGGATGCACTCAGTATCTTGGTAAAAGGCTGAGGTAAAGTAAAGACTGACCAAAGGTCCTCAAGACCAATGATACTATCCAAATTATTGAGCTGTTTTCCTCAGGATACCTTCTGTCTGCCACATGACATAGTGCCTTTTTATTATACATACAACAGCATATATGGTATGCTGTATGTTAACTTACTACAAAACTCCCACCAAATACGTCTTTCTGTATAAGTATAGCTTATAGTAGAAATAAACAAGAAGCCTCATTCATAGTGGGAATGAGCTGAATGTTCAAAAGAAAGGAGCGTAAGGTTTTCCTGAGCAGATTTTGTTTAAATACCTCTTAAAATTCTTTATTGACTCCTCTCCCTCAATGAAGCCTCCAGGAAAATCATAAAGCAGTATCCTCTTCCTAAGATCAAGGGTTTGGTTGGGGCTTTTTGTTGTTTCTGTGGTTTTGTGTTTTGTTGTATTTTTTTTGTTTTGTTTTGTTTTTTAATAACGGATGTCTGGCTGATGGGAGTTAGCACATCAGTTTTAGTGAACCTTAGCCAAGAATTTGTGCTCTCACAGTAGGCCTATCCCTGAGAATTTCTCTAATAAAGTATGACTCAGTTTAAATGAATCATTCACAATTCTTATTCTTCTGTTTGAGGAACAATCACAGCAGATCATGATTTCTTTAAATATATTTGCTGGTTTTCTGGTTATTTTATAACATTGTCTGACAATTGTCAATGTTTCCTTTTTTTTGCTGTTGTTTTTTTAGCATATCACACATATGTGTAATATAAACCCCGTTGTTTACCTGTGATTGCTGAGGAGGTCAGCCAAACATGATCTTGTTTCCTGCTCCTTAAAACGTAAGATTTTCAAATACCTTCATGTGCATGTCTAAAATTCATTGTCTATCAGCATTTCTGCCAGTGAAAAAACAAACTGGTCGTTTAAATAGTTCAAGGAAAAGGGAGCATAAAATCAGCATGTAGCAGTATGAATTCATTTAAAAATCCATACAAATGGTAGTATATTTCCATGGCTTTCCCACCTCAAAATACAACGCTATCCCCCACTGTGTGTATTGCGTCTTCCAGGAGGGAGTGGAATTCATGAAGTTGGAAGGAGACAGCTATGATTCTGTCTTACAGCTGATGATGGCATTTACATAGACATTACTGTTAAAATGGAACAGTTGAAAATGCTTTACCAGGGCTGTGTTTTAGAAATGCGTCTGAAATAATTCAGGAAACATTGATGCTCATGATGAATAGAGGTTTAATTCTTGTGTTGGTGTAAATCAGCATAGCTAGTAGATTTGTGCTGATTTACGTTGGTAAAGCCCAGAAAATAGAGATATACGACAAACAAAGGATGCTGTATTTATTTCATAAGTGAAAAATACTTCATAACTCAGACACACCATGGGCATGAATAAGTTATGAAAAATCTTCACAGCCAAAAGAACATAATCATCCTTCATGTATAACAGATTTGTTTATTCTGTAAAGATTCATTTCAGTTGATTAATTATCAGTATCTGCTGATGGTAGAGGTAACAAGCCATCTCTGATGAGAGAATCATTTTAGGACATGCTCAGAATATTTTATCACCCAGCGTAAGTTGTGTATGCTTAGAATATTTACCATACTCTGTACTAATAATCTCACATTTTTAAAGCTAAGTACTGAATGTAGATTATGTTACAGATATGAGTCATCTATATTTTTCTGTTCTTTTTTTTTTCTTTTAAATAAGAGAACTATACAAAAATAAATTAAAACACAATAACAGTTGTGTTTGCATGTCAAGTTCTGAACTGTGCTGCTGGATTAAATCATTGTTATTCTGAACCAGTAAAAAATTTGCATAAGTGCAATTGCCAGCTCCTAACAATACCATCAGAATTTTCTGCTTGCACCACATCTGATCTGTACCAGCCACACTGCACTCTCACTGGCCATTATTCACACATGGAAGTTAACAAGATGGAGATTTGTCAAGGGGAAAATTACCATCTCTTTTTTTATTTTCAATTTTATTTATTAAGTAAACAAAACTGCAACACCAAGTTAAAGTGCCAAAAGAGGTATTCTTCTCAATTCTGAAGCATTTATGAATTATAATAAAGTATAATAAATCTGTCAATCACTGCAAGATAAAAAGCAAAAGTAGATCATATTTTTTAACACAGTATATTAATTTGCTATTTATAAAGTTAGCCCAGTCACCAAAATGCCTAGAATGTAAAGCACTATCCATAACAAGATAGACTGAAAGCTGTTGATAAATCCATTTTCCAAAATGTTGGCCATGCTTGAATAGACACACTACTTTAACCAGACTTTATTCACAGAAGACTAGGCACCATTTAACAAAACTTGTGTATGTCTTTCAAGAGTATGTATGAATGTCTGCACACACTGAAGATACATTGTGTGTAAAAGGACAGATGGATTTTAATTAGACAGACTTTGCAGAAAGTAATAGAAACTGCAAAGTTTTGTACAAAGCACTGAGTTTCTCTTAGCTTTAAATTTACATGCTTGAAAATATAAACATTTGATCTTGAAACTCAGTGTTTTCTTTCATTCTCCAGCCAAAACCCATCTTTTTTTTTTTTTTTTTTTCCTCCTTTTCCATGGATATGCAACACTTATAATTATTAGTACACATTTCCAGAGGACCCACTATGAGCCAGTCTTTTTCCATAGCTGAAGAAAGATGGTCTAGCTCACAGTCCATGAAAGCCAGCTGGAGCTTTTCCTTTAGTTTCAGTGCTTTGATTAGACTCGAAGAGTATCACCCACCTAGGTATTTACAGCTCTCTGTTATCAGTGTATGCCAGCTTTTGGTATTTGTTTTGTTAAAACGAGCTGGATAAAGGCAACAGTTAAAAGGGTTTTAGTGACCTCCAAGACTGGAAGCATTGATAGCAAGTGTGTTTGCCTAGTGGAGATGATAACTCCTAATTATTTGGAGCACTTGTTTTTAATTTCATTACCAAGAAAAGCAGGTCACATTACTTTTGTATGTATCCAGTTGAAAGTCAGCTGTTAGCCGGTTTCAACCAGGCCTGGGAGAAAAGTGGCAATCTCACAGCTGTTACAATACGTCCAGATTTTGTAGAAAACAGCAGCCTATTAAAGAATAGGGACTTCTTACTGCTTCCACTGAAGAACAGACTCTCAGTTCATCTCTTAAGAATCTTTCATCTCCAAAGAATACATATTCACAGAGAGACTAGGAAAGACTAACCACGAAGGAAGACATCAGCCCATCTACTGAGCTTGTTAAACTCCCTAAGAATCCACAGGATATCAGATTTTCTGGATTGTTCTGCTCACATAGCTGCTTCTTTGGTAGATTGTTTCTCTCATCCCCTTTTTTTTATTTTTGTGTGTGTGTGTGGTTTTTTGTTGTTGTTGGTTTTTGGTTGTTGTTGTTTTAAGTTTGTTTGGAATCAGCCTTGAGGAGGTGGGAAGAATCATCTGGATCTACAGTTTCATGCTTCAGAAGTCAGCGTGATATTTTCAAGATGAGTTGTATGCTTGGTGATGACTCACTAAAAATGTGTCATGCAGCTTTTGTGTTCAGTGTCTCAGAGCTTTCCCAGCCAAATGCCCATACTCTACATATCAAAAGATTTTAGGGGTTAAGTTCCTGAAAGTTGAACTACAACACATGTTTTGATTAGTTAGTCCACTTTTTCTGTGATTACAAGATTTAAAGAATAAACACAGAAAATCCCTTGTTATGCTTACTGAAATCAATAGGGGATTTCCCATCTGAGAATATGATTTATCCTCAGTTAGATTTTGTGGGTGGATAGTGATGTATGAGGCAGAAAAGAATCCAGCTCTTTTCTCCTTTTCCACTGCTTCTGCTATAGTAACAGGGCTGATCAGATGTGAGTCAGCAAAGTGTCCTTTTCCAGGGAGAGAGATGAAAACATGCAAGAGGAAAAAAATGTTCATCTCTGCCATGGTGAAGACAGCCACTTTGTCATGTACTGCTTTGCTTATTTATATTAACATAGAGTGACTTAAAAGTAAATGTTCATCGCCTGGTGAGGGAATCCATTAACTTAGCCTTCTGTAGGAGTGTCAGAGAAGTAGTCATAAAATGCACTCGAGTCCTCTGTACTTTTCTGTCAATGTAGAGCATGTACAATCACCATAAGGCTCATTACTAAATTCAGACAGATAACACAAATGGGTGACGTGCAACTTCTGCTCCTGAAGTTTGAAAGCAATACCGTTCTTGAATCCCAGGCACAACTTGGATGCTAAAATGATCACCAGAACTGAAAAGCAGTTGTTCTTCCATAAGTGACAAGCATTTTCATTTTACCTCATTTTACGTCTTTGAGACTGGGCTTATTAAGATCCACAGAGAAGCTGAACCTGGAAAACATTTGGCACTTCAGAACACTATCACCATCTATGTAATAGTATGTCTTATTGGGGGAATGTATCTTTACAGGACTCCTGAAGGAGCCTGCTAGTATTATATTGTTCGGAACAGCACTTAGCAGCTGGAACTCTTACAGTGAGTGAGACACATCTGTCAAGACTTCTTGGCTCTGGGTGGTTGCAAAATGCAATGCTTATCCACCACTTTGTCAGGCTTCCATTGGTTCCCAAAGAGTTCCCAGCTATCTGGTGAAGAGTCTGGTCTTAGTTTATTTGCTGTTAAAACCAAGCAAACAGCCTTCTCTCTATTTCCTTGGTGTACTTGATGTCAAGTAGGAGACCCGTATCTTGCAAAGCCTGGGCATGAGTAGAAACAACCTTCAACTCCAGAACATGCTCTCCATTTTATTCTGAAAGGCTTAATTTGATGACCTGCAGTGCCTGTTGCAAATCTTCTTGTTCGGTGTTTTTTTGGACAAGAACCAAGGAGATGAGTTCTGATCAGTTTTTGTGGAGTTGTTTATATCACTTTGCATTGTCACATTTTAAGTGAAACTTAACTAATCAGGTCTTTTGAGAATCTTATTAGTCCAAGTCAGAGCATTATCTCTGGAGGAAAGAAAATATTCTGTGAGTGGTTATGTAGAAGCAAGCTGAGCCCAGGCATTTAAGATGCTACTCTAAATTTCAACGAGGAACTTAGATATTTAGGTCAAGTGTCACAATAGCTAAGCTTTCAGTTTCCCTTCAGGCAGATCTTCTATACTCTTGTTGCTAAAATGAAAGATACTTGCTTTGGTGCCACCGAATTTGAAATGCATATGTAAATCATTAACATGAACCCTTTATTCTGACCACAGCTACATGGTCTAAAGTTGATATTTGGAATCTGTTAATCATTACTCATCAGCTACTTGCTGCATATTGGAAGGTGATTCCAAGCACTCCTGCCAGCTTTTTAGAGGTCAGTACCTCTGTCTCTCTTTGCATAACTAACCTGTGTCCAGCTTCTAAGGGGGTCTAAAATGCCTGGTTGGTTGGGGTTTTCTGTAGCCTGTCTAGTGCCACCTGAAGAGATACCCTAAATTCTCTGTGTTGCATCCATGAATGGATGACAAAATGGCTGGGAATGTGGTCTCAAAGCTATGTTTTTTCTTGAACGGAGTTTGTGGGCACTGGAGCTCCACAGAAGCCTCCCTGTACAATGCCCAAGGTGATGTCTCCACCTATTCCTGTTAGAGCTGAGCAGATTAGTTCATAGCTTAGCCAAGGTTTTAAGGGCCAGAAATTGGAATTCCTTTGTTTTAGAGGGCTTGATCCAGCAGGAACTTCAGACACTGAACAGATTCTCACACAGTGTGGCTTGCAGTGGGTACATGACAGCCGGAGAAAGTTCAGAAATACCTGAAGAAGGAAATGGCAGTAACCCCAGTTGCTTGGTGGCATTGATTTTAGCTATTCCTATCACATTTCACTCTGGTGCAGACGATAATTCATCATCATTGGACATATAAAAAAATTCTAGTTCTTGAAGGGACTGTAGCCCTATGCTCGTACTTTTAGGTGTTTGGGGTTTTTTTGCCCCACCATACAAAGGTCAGTGTTGGCCTTTCATCTACTACCATCCTGATTACATATTGCCCATATTTCCCTCCTTTTCATATCTTGGTGTCTCCCACACAGCTGTTCTATATCCTTTGCTACTCCTCATGAAACTCTTTATCTGACCACCCGACTTTCTCTCCTTGATACTCATTTCATTCTTTCTGCCACTGAGCGGCTTTCCCCACTCTGACTGATTTCTAATCCTGGTATTTGCAACCTCATCCCTCTTCAATTGATCTGTTTTCCTTCCTAGCCCAGTGCTTGAAGCCTTTTGCTAACTCCTTTTACATTTTTCAAATGTCTCCTCTTCCTCGTCCATTTTTTTACCTCAAACCCTGCTGCTGTTTCCCAACATATCAGCTCTGACTTGCTTCTCTTCTGCTCCAGTTGAGCCATTTTCCCCTCTTCTGTGAACCAGAAGAAAAGAAATTCCTTAATTTTAGTTTGGCTTTTAAGTGCTGCATTAGCAAACAGTAGCAAAGAGTAGTTGTTCCATGGAAATGCAGAGAGCCTACATCCTTCAGCTGCTGGCTTATTGTAGTACAAATATTTGAAGACTTTAGGTACCAACCCTGAGCAAAACATTACTGAGAATCTACAAATTTAAAATTTTCCAAACTTTTCACCTTGTTCAAATTAAATCATTTTACTGGCATGAGGTAATAAAAAGCACATCCCTAATACAAGCATTAACTCTCTATTAGTTTTCACCCATCTGTTCCAAAGTATGGTGGATGCCACAGCTAACTTTCTGAAAACATTTCTAACATTGAACAAACATTCTTCTCATCTTGTTCTTTAAAACGACTCCATTGGTTTTGCTAAAAGTTTCCAAAAAATGTCACTGTGAGCCAGTTAGCTACCATGGAATATTCTGTCCTGTGGTGATGGGTTAATACGTAAGCAATTGAAAATAAGATCTTTTAATGGAAAACACGGAAAAAAACTTTATATTTTATCTCCAATTGTATGATGAATAAATTATGGGTGTAATCCCATTTTTTTCTTTATTGCTTTTCTTTTTTTTTTTTTTTTGAGATGTAGAATGTAAGTAGATACAATTAGAAACAATACAACAGCAGAAGAGTGTGATTGCTTCTTGTATCGAAAACCTAGATGAGAGATTCCACTTGCTTTGAAGAAAAGGACAGGTTACAAAAAATAGCTCAGAGAAAAAACACGTTTTTTTGGTCAGAATTAAAATACTTTGTATGTTCAGTCTTCTAAGAAAGGAAAATGGCTGCACAGAATGAGCTGTGTAGACGGTCTTGACATCCCTTGAAACAGTCATTGATCAGATGCTGTAAAGCCTCAAAGGTATGTTGGTCCTCAGAGAACAGTAAAAAAATCAGAACAGATTAAGGATACTTAGTTTGGAGACAGAACCCAAGTTTTTGAAGCAAAATATTTTTGACACTGTTATAGAAGTAATGGTGCAACAGCAGGAAACATTCCAACTAGAAATGGGATTTGTACAAATCACTGATTTCTTTGTTGCCTTTTGCTTCAGCTCATATGTGATTTTATTCCTTTAGTTATTCTTTATTGAGAGGTAATTGTAGATGTAGGGTACAAACAGATTAACAATTTATATTTGCAAATGTGAAAGAGATATCAATTCTACACTACTAGGAAAAAGAAAAATATTTACCAGAATGCAACTTTTGATGTAGAAATTCCAATGCCCGATTTAAAACCAAAATCTTACAGATTATGGATAGTATTTCAATACTGGTGGTTTAGTGGTGTTCTGTAGAGATACACTGGTTCTTAATGGTTTTCTCAGAGAATTCCTCATGTTGAGCAGTACCTTAAAGCATAATTAGTTTCATGGGGGAGAGTGGTGCCACTCCTGAATTTAGGAGTTAGAGCTAATAAGGATCACAGACCCCACCTTTAGGTTTGCACAGTAAACCAAGGAAAATAGTTTTAGTGGGAACTGAAGTTCTGATGTACTGCAGTGTGTTCTTACAGTTCTCCAGGGTCTAAGTGACACATACATGCTTGTTTTCATCTGATGCCTGAGAGAAATTCTGAGTTCAGGCTGCAGTAGTCATGATGGACTAGCTGGAAGTTGAGGGAAAAGATTTTTAATAGGTGCACATTAAAAAAAAAAGGTTGATGGCTACTGCTGTTGAAGAACATATTTAGTCAAGAATAAGCCAAAGACTGAACTGAAAGATTTAATTGGTTAATCATAGAATAATTAGTTATAAATTGTATAATGTTCACTACTCCTCAAGAAAAACAAATCAAACAAAACAGTGCTCTAATTTTAACCCGAAGTCTTTGCCATTAACTGCAAATCCTAGTTCTCATTAATGCAAGGCAAATACAAATAGCATTCTTCCATTACAGAGAAGTATTGGTAGTTCTGATAAATTCAGTTTGCCTTCAGTGTATCCCATTTTGTAAAGGACCACTTTTTAAGCTGACGGACACTCCTGAAAACCTGTCTTTTTCTTCTAAATATTTTTCTGAAATCCTTTATGTACTGCTGTGACATTTTTAAGCTGCAGATCTCCAGTGTTGTTTTCCAAGGGAAGCTATTTCCATGGCCTGAGCAAGTGAACTGTGCAAAACAGGCCACAGAGCAGGAAAAGGAGAATAAGTGTCCGAAGGAAAACAACCACAACTATGAACAACAATTTCAGTGAATGAGCCAAGGGAGTCCGAGGTTTTGTGACTTCCTCAACCTAGTCTTTAGAAAGCAAAAGTAGATTCAGGTCACAAACATGTTTACTCATTTGGACAGTTTTGTGATACATATTTTCCTTAAGGTCCCAGGCAGGCAGTTTCTGCCAAGGAGTACAACAGCATAAGCAAGGATTTAGAATTCAGATTTCAATTAAGGATACCCACAGCAAGGCTTTGTTAAGGAATCTAATCACATTCTCTAGGGCGGATCTAGGGGCCTTGATTCATGTACATTAAAATCTTTCTGAAGTCACCAGTATTATTTGCTGGAGTGGAAAAGTCTTTAAAGGAAAATGAGCCATTAAGCCAAACCCCGTATATAGTCTACAGCTTTAGGTAAAACTGATACTTGCCCACACTGTATATTCTGGCATTTGTAGTAGTCAACCACTGGCTGTGAGAACACTATCATTGGATATCTGCTGCTTCTTCATTCATGTCTCTCCTTCACTTACGTCATACCGTAGTCATAACTGATTCAGGAAACAGTTTATAGAAGTGTGTCTACTCAGCTGAGTAACCATGAACTCCAGCATCTCTTTGATGATTTGCTGTGAGCTTTGCTTAGACAAATCAACATTTGTATATAAGATTGTCTGCTTGTCTAAAAACTCTTTGTTGTAAATCCTAGAGAGTGAAAATAAGAAGAGTATTGAAAGCATTTTCATTTTGAGAATGGGACCATCCTATTCAGATTCTTAGAGGTTTGTCTAGTCCAGCTGTGATGGTTTCAGGTGATACAGATGTCAACATTTTCCTTGGTAACTGCTAAGAAATTCTACTATTAGGAGAATATTCATAATATTACACCTAAATTTTCTTTTGTTTATGTCTGCATTTCTTTTGCCTGTTTCCAGCTATGGCTAGATGAAATCTGGCCTCTGTAGGGATTCCTTCTCAAGGTAGAACAACCAGTGTGAAGAGGACATGCAAATGGACGGAATGGTGAGGAAATCCTTTCAGAACTTTATGATCTTGACTCCTTAGTTAGGGTCTACAGGAAAAAGGAGTGATGGTGATCCAGAGGAATGTATTTTAAATGCTGGTCTGTCCACTCCCTCTCTCTCCATACAGGCTGGTGAGACTTGTGAGACTGAAAGAAAAGCAGAAAATTGTTGTGAAAGGGCACCTGCTCTTTATAGCACATTCTATCTCAGATAAAGTCCTTCAACTGCTTTCAGCACCCTATTACAAACAACAGAGTCCATCAGGGAGAAAACAGAAAGCAGGAGCAAATAACATGGTAGGTTATTAAGAATGAAAACAGTTTAGAATATAACTGGAATTATAGCAGTAAACAATTATGACATTTCTGATACAGCTGCATTTGTGAATATCTAACTGTGGATGTCATATTTGATTCCCGTCATTTTAATCTCAAAACACTCATCGAGTGAAAACAAGCAAAAGTCAAGGTGTTAGTGGATAGAGAAGAAGAGTCTGAGGGGATACTGAAAACAACTGAATGTGTTTGGTTCAGGAAGGAGATGCTACTTGTATTGTAAGAAAATGATTGCTTCAGAAAAAAAAATGAGCTTGGTAGTCTGTGCTTTCTCAAACATGCAAGAGCAGACTGACTTTCGAAGAAATTGAAAGACAAGAAATCTGAAACTACAAAAAGAGATGATGCCCTTTTCCGATGCACATAATTACATTTTAGAACACACCACTACAAAATGCTACTGTATTAAGGTACTTAGTAAAAGTCCAAAAGGATTATTATTTTTTGTTGTGAATACTAAAGATCCTATTCTGTTACATTTAATGGAATAAAACTGTGTTGAGCCCACAAATTGTGTTTGAATTTTAGAAATTACTGCTGGAGCCAAGAGAAGATAACTTCCCTCCAGTCATGTTTTCTTTCTGGGCATTTTTTTTTTTTTTTTTTCTCCTTCCTTCCTTAAATCTGTGTTCTCTGGGTAGTTTTTATTATGATTTGAAAGAATTACTACTTTTCAGTAATAAGTATGCTGTATTGCCTGAGATAGAAAGTTTCTATTGCTGTGCATACATCCTAAAATAATATGTTCTCTTTTTATATTGCTTCATCAGTTTTTCCCCTTTTGGATGCTTTGTTCATCAGATAGAATCTCTTTAGATTTGGGTTTGATTACAAACATTTGCATTACTTCATTAACTTTATCATCTCTTAAGTTTCACTTTTCCTAGAGCCCATCTCTGTCTAAAATTTGAATACCCCAGTCTATCTCTTCAGCTGTTCTTTTTATATTTTTATATTATACATTTTATATTTAAGTTCATTTTATATTTAAGTTCATTTTTATATTAGTAGCAGTGACTCCAGCAGAGATCAGGCTTTCAGTGCATTAGGTGATTCATCACCTAATATACCCTCATCCTGATATCATCAATCAGTAAGACTTTTAAAATGTGTTTATTTATATAGAATGCAAAATTATAAATTTAATGCATAAATTATCAGTATTGCCTTCTCTAAAAAATAGTAGTGATCTGCTTGATGTGCTCTTTGTCTTTGAAAATCACTCTGAAATAACTTCTATGGAGTGCTTGGCTCTTTGGTCACAGTTTTTGTTCTATCCGGGTTGGGTTTGAGCCATGCTGGTGAGACAGGGGTGCTGTACTCCTAGCATCAGCATTGGAAAATATGATTGTATTGCTTCTGACGTGATTGTATTTCTTGTTTGGAAAGGGATCTCTCTGCCTGGTAGTACATTACACTCTGCAAGAATAACCTTTCTACAGATATAAAAGGGATTTGATTCTATGGAATTATGAGTAGGTAATGATGAACCATGTTTAGTAGTGAGGAACTGTTGTGATAGACCCATTTTAGGCACATATTTGCCTTTCTTTCATCACATCACATCACACACATCACATCATATCACATAAGATCCTTGTAGCCATGCAGCTGTGCAGTCCTGGTTTGGCTTGTTGCCTCCCTTGCCTCAAGAAGCCTCAGCTTTTGCTTTTCTCTATTTATTTACAAGGTGCATTCAGTTTTCAAAGGTGCTCAGCTCTGTGAAATGTCACAGTACAGTCCAACTAGCCTTTCACACATAAGATCTTGCAGGCAATGACAGAATGGTCTCCAGTGCAGACAGCAGTATCCACATACATATAGTCCACTGAGGTCTGTGGAGGTCAGTCAGGATCAAATCTCTATGTGGGAGTGACAGAGCTTTTTATAAACTTCTGAAGAAAGAATGAAGGTTTCCGCAAAAGCCCAGAAGCCACTTTCACTGTAAACTCACAAAAAGTATATTATAAAGATGACATTTTAATGGGCCTACTATTTTAGACACAAGGATGAAAATGATGCAGTTCTTCCATTTTCCTTTTTTCTAGACTTACATTGGTTACAGTGTGGTAGCCAGTAGACCAGAGCCTTTTCTGTGTAAAGTGGTGAACATTCAAAGACCTACCACATGAAGTCCCAGTCCTGCAATCAGACATGCAGGGAGAGTTTCCCATGTGTCCAGAGGCCCACTACAGCCAACAGAAACATCAAAGATCACTTTTGAAGGTATAAGCTCAGAAACTGAGACAGATTTAGTTTGATATTTTCCTTCCATCAAAATGAAGACATATTTTATATTTCTTTTATATTAATCTCTTTAATTGCTAGCATTGTAATTATAGAAAACGTACAAAAACTTCTAAAATAAGACATGAGAAGTGATATAAAAATGTATTTTAATTCCTAATGTAGAGGATCATAATTATGTGATTCTATGAATTTTTTTTCCTTCCTTGATGTTTTCCAGAATGTGCTATAAAAATAAAAACTTACCACTGTCTCCTGGCATGTGGTAACATGGTACTGGCTTGCTTTATTTTTCTTTTCCGGCCAATTCAAAGTCACTATTTTAAAAAATCAAAGTCTTTTTATTTATCTTCCTCTGGATGACTTTGTCCAGAATAAGTGTCCAATATCAACAAAGAAGAGATGTAGTAACTTAGCGTATGCCTTTGTTCCCTCTGTGAAAAACGGCAGCGCTATACATCTTTGCTCCCACTGGCTGCATGTCTGTCAGACATCAGCATACCAGCATTTTTGAAGTCACTCTCAAATGCAGTTTGTATTTATACAGACTAATTTATGTGCAACAGAGGACTCTTATAGTAAAGGAAGTAGAGCTCCTGAGCAAATCAGCATCTCCTCTCCTACAGAAGGCTGGAAATGAGTTAGTGGAGGCCTTTTTTGTCAGTGTTAGCTTATAGAAAACAAGAGAAAATTAAGTCTAATTGCTTGTTTTTATTGATACCTTCCTGCTGGTAAGGTGTGGAAAATCATGTAATATCAGAAGTAGGCTTTTTCAGACACTTACATATATGATGACAAGTAACTTCAAGAAAGAACATAAAACTAATGCTCTCACCAATGAGTGACATGGTATATTATAAATGTCCTGTCTTGCAATATGCATTACAGTAGGCTGTTACAAACTGTCTGACCCCTTAGAAGACAAGACCTTCTTCTGCATCTGAAGCTCCTGAGAGGTCTAGTCTTAATGGCTGTTCACATCAGTGAGATATCCTAAGCCCAGAGATATGGGTGGGCTACTGGAATATGGTACATATGCCCATTCTCAAAAATAGGCATCTGCCCCAAAAAACTTCCAGTTTCAAAAGGTCTTAATTTGCTGTCATGGAAAGGGCTTGAAATTCAAACACTTGATTAAGTCATTAGCAATTATACACTAAGAGGTTTTGTAGCAATTGCAACATACAAACAAGCCTTTAGGATTTGAGTATATGCTGGTTTTATTATACTGCAAGTAATTTACCATTATGTTTCCTCTTGACAGTTTGTTTTCTTCCCCAAGGAAACAGCCATTGCTAATATTTCTATGATGCTAATATTCTAAGGGACAGTTATTGACATTCACATCACAACCTTTTAAAAAACATACCATTCATGGCTTTGTTTGATTCATTTTCCTAGAATGAGTTAATTTTTTTTTTTTTTTTACCACTAGTGTACCAATTATTTGAGTCTTCATTGATTACCGAATTCCTGTGGATACTGCTGTCTGTCATTGCTGCTGAACACTGATTATATTCAAGACCCTGACCTACTGTAGAATGTTTTTGTAAAACCAAACTGGTTTGCTTCAGACACACAAGACCTAGGAATTCAAATGGCCAACCCCAGTCTCCAAGAACTAAACAAACCACACAGCTGAGCTCAGATATGGAAAACCCTACAAACCAAACAACCAACTCTGTATACACAGCAAAATGAAAAGTCTCCCAGATGCAGAGCCAGGACAGCCAGCTGAGAGTGGCTATTGATAAACAGAGGAGCATGCAGGCAGGACCTGCTTAAGGTAGCAAAAAGTAGGCAAGAATATTTAAGATAAAACAGAGCTTAGCACAGCAGTGATCTACCTGAATTACTTGCTTTGCAAAATATTCCTGCTTCTTGCGGTGTTCCCAGAGCAGGAATTCTGCAGAGAGCATGAAAAGAAATTGCTGTGAGAATAGCAAGAAGTCTCAAGTGGAGGCGTCTCCCAGGCATATGCCAGCATGGTCAGGAAGAGCCCTGCTTCTTTTGATTGTAGAACAAGTAAGAGTTAAGTTTACCAGCTTCCTCACCTGGCCTAAAGCTGAGCTCTAGGATCATCTCACAGTATTTTCTGGTATTGTTGGTCACCTGGGGAGCAAATGATGAATAAAATGGCTTGCATGTGTGAGTAACTTCAGCAAATGCCAAAGGAGGAGGGTAGAGAGATGGATAAAGCACTGCCTGTTACCTTTGAAAAGCCTTGGAAGGGAATGGTTGCAAGGATTTCAAGTTAATTTGATTATTTTAACAAAGTACATTTTTGAAAAGAATAACAGGAATAAGTTCCAAGCAGAAATATCTATAAGACTGCAAAACAATTTCCAAAGAAAAACAGTTCCCAAAGATCTCTTGTTAAGAGTTATTTTAAACTAATTTGTACAAGACACATATAAACACGTAGGAGCTAATGCATTAAATAATGAAAGTCGTTTCTTACCTAATAAAACACCTGCCTAGAAAGAAAAATAAACCCCAACTTTTTATATGTCAGATTGAAAAGAAATATTCTAGTTTTAAGATCATGTTTGTGCTGGCAGTCAATATCTCTTTACCTCAGGAGGATATATGTAACATTTAGATTCCTATTCATTGTGCAGATTCTGCAGACCAGCAGAGATGTTTTGCAAAATTTAATAATTTCCTAAAAAATACAGTGTACATAATTTCTTGTGACCAGGGCATAACTTTGCAGAAATAACTGTTACATTACAACAACAAATATACTACTCTGTCAGATGTCAAAAGAGTCTTGAGAAGCCATTTTGTTTTGATATGTGGCACTTGGTTTGCTCTACTTTTTTGGCAAATCTGATTGAACAGTTTAAGAAAAAAAATTATTCTCATGCCTACATTCCCTTAGAATTTCAGCAAAGGACCATAATATTAAGGTGGTTGTTTCATGGCAATTCCAGCACTTCTTATTGTGTAATCTTAAACTCTTAACACATCCTGGGCCTCTTCTGTGCTTGAAATTATTTTATTGTAAAATGAATTTTAACTGGGTAGAATTCCACCAAAACTAATGTGGTATAGCTTTCCATTAGTCCTTAGGAGCTACCTGGTTTTGAATGTACTTAACTAGCATAACATTTTGTTTAGCAGGGAAGCACCTTAAAGCCCCTTTCACAGATGAATAACTGGGGGTCCAGAGATACCACAAGTAATATTGTCAAAAATATGCAAAGTCACATCTTCAAAAGCAGGTTATGCATCCAAAGAACAAATCTCAGAATTGTATAAACTGTCAGCTCCTATTAAAATAATTGGGAATTAGGCTTGGGAATATTGAATATCATAACCTTTTTAATTGAAAGTCAGTAACTTATTACATAGAAACCCAGAATGACAAGAAAATAGCTGCCCAGTTCCTGTAGTCAATCCATTTGGCCTTTTATTAAGCATTTACTTCCCCTATACACCTCATAAAGGACGGCTGTGTGCTTCAGAATGGTTATCATCTTTTGCTGTACTTTATGCCACTAAAGCATTTTAAGAAAAAATAAAAATCCAGGCCCATATGTTCCTTAGGTGCCTCTGAGGTTAAGCTGTAGTTGAGCAGGAATTGGCAGGATTGCAGTCTCGGTCACAGGTACTTAAAACCTCCCTAAGTTCCACTTTAATCACATAAGCCCTTTTCTAGATCTAGGCTTAATGTCCAAATCCCTCTTGGAAATTTTATCCTAAGAGAATGTCCTGAGGTCATGTAGAAAACCTATGAGAGAAGGAATTGAAATTAGGTAATGTCCTCAGATAATGTTTTGCCTCTCTGAATGTCCTCCCAAAACAGTTGCTTTGTGTTGTAATATGCTAATGGTGGTTTTTTAGTGTTCTAAAATATATCAGAAAATCTTTAGGAAGTTACCTATTTTCAGGGCAGATGGAAGATGCTTTTCAGAAAGGGGTATTTGCATCTAAAGGCTTCCCCCCCCCAATTCCAGATCATTTAGGGCACATTTACTTTATGTGAAAATCACAGTTAGTAGGTCAGATGGCATCAGGAGTGGATTTAGGATGCCTCAGTGTGAGATATTTACTGTGACTGTCACAGAGCACGGTGGCAACTGTGAATGAAAGGGACTATCTGGAGCTGGACAGCAATGTTAAAACAAATGCTGACTTCCATGGTGCACATAGCCAAGGGAGTATAGAGCAACATTGTTCCCATTGCCCCGAATAGGAGGCATGGCTGAACACAGAGAATGAGCAAAGTCACTTGCCGTAATTACAAAATATATTAGATGTGGTTTATGTCTCCTTTCAACTCAATTAGTGTAGCATTCTTAATACTATATGGTAAGAATACATAAATGGTATAGTTCTTTCACTGAGGACAAAGAAAACCCTTGGACTCTGCTGATAAAAATTGTTCCTGCCTTAGTGAGGTCAACAAATGGTGACAATTATAATGCTTGAAGACTTTCCTTCTCTTTGTAAATAATCTGTGTTTATGAAGACAGTCAGCCCACCAGTCTGACAGTAGAAACAGTTAGCTATACCATTTAACACCAATAAATCAGAATCAATTGATCGCAATGCTGTATCTGCATAGTGTTGGTTAGTCTTCTAGTTAAATGTGAAATTGTTTCTAAAGCTTATCTTTTGAAGTTATATCTTCAATTAATGAAGAAAATATCATTACCATATTTAGGTTTTTCAGATCTTCATTACGTTAAGATAAAAGCTGATGACAAATAATAAAATGATATAAATTGAAAAAAAAAACCACTAGTTTGGTATAACAAAAAGGGGAATTAATTTATTTTCCTACTCCTTATTGAATAAAGCTTCTTAAGTTACTTTTAAATGTAGTCTGTAGATTTTATACCTTTAATCTTTCTTACTTACATCCTTTTCTTTCCAATCCTGTGTATGAAGCCGTAAACACTGTTCTATGGGGGAGGTGGGGGGTGGTGTAAAAATTGTGCAGTTAAAGAAGCCTTTGCATGCTTGTTTATTCTCAGATGTTTGAAAAGTAGCTTTTAAAATGAAGCAGAAAGCATGGCTATCTGACATGCAGGGAAGATTTATCGTCCCTCAAATACATTTTAATGAATGTGAAAGGTTTTAAACTCTCTCTGAGTGTACAGCTCCCTTTTCTCTTTGAAAGTAGTTTAATTTCTATAAGCATGCAGACACTGCTCTGCTAAAACAATTACAAACATACTCTAACTTGGGATACTAGAGGGGGAAAAAAGGTCTAACTTTTATAAAGAAGCCTGTTCCAGTATCTAAATTTTGCTTTTATTAGTTGCTTATTGCATGAGATCACAGGTCAATAGACTCAGAGACCAAAGTAAAGACTCTCCACTCCACGCTTCACCTGCTATACTATTTGAAACTTCAAAAAGTTGCATGCTGAACACATCAAAGATTTTTTTTTTTTTTTAATACAGTAAAGGTATATAATAGAGCTTTTGTGTTTTCTCAAAAAAGTTAATAAGCATCTTGAACTTTTAACATAAACAAAATCCTGACATTAATTCAGTTGGGCAAATTGAGCAAATCCAATGTTGTGACATGAAACAATCTCTTGTTCTCATCAGATGGAAATGAATATCCTGGAATTTTAGGTGCAGGTGTCTGAAAATGTCAGAGCAGTTTATACCCATGGAAAGGTATTGGGAGGAAATATCATCAATAAAAAACTAACAATGGATTGATTTCTTAGTATACTCAGTTTTATCATTTCACATTGCTTTCAGATAGGTAGCAGTTCATATGCTGTGCAGGCCAGCATCCAAACCAGTGCACGCTACTACCTGCAAAGTTAGACTGAGCAGTTAGCTATGGTGGAGAGTATCTTATTGCACTACTTCTGGTTTGGTGGTTGCTCTTTATTTTCCAGGTAATGTGACATGTCATCATGAGAGACCGAGCAAGTGACACAGCTCTGCATCTGCCACTCTTCCTCCCGGTGACTGCAGGCATGGGTAGTTGAAAGCTTGTTGTCTGGTGAAAGACAGGTTTCATGCAGACAGCCTGCAGTAGAAAAGGGACAGTGTGAAATATTAGAACTAGCAGTATGAGACAGCAGAAGTGCCTTTGCTTCAGCCTTGACTAGCCCTTTAGTTCAAAGGGGAAAAGTTAACAAATGCTTCATGCCAAAGTTAACAGATACTCTGAGCCTGACCTTCCCATACTATCCTGGCAATGCTAGAAGGCCTTAAAATTACTTACTTGCTATACAGTGCATTAGTGCGAAATAGAACTGTTTCAGTACTGAACTTAGCACCCAACAGTCCTAACCTTAGGACCAAGTCAGGTGTCTAAGACCACAGTAACACAAATCCATAGTAGTAATAAAATAAACATCAGAAAACTCAATGTGTCAGGTCCTTCTGGATGAGACTAACTATGGGAGAAATCAGAGAGAGGGACTCTACCATTCAACCTAAAAAGAAATAACATTTTCACAACTTTGGTCAAGGACTGCACAACCTATTGGTAAGAATAATTGTAAAGCCAACGAATGTAAGGAAGTAAATAAAAAAATAAAATATAAAAAAAACAGGGAAGGAATGAGTCACACATTGACTAATGTTCCATAAATATTTCTCTGTCTCTCTTCTTCCTGCAAGGTGATGAAAAGGATGGTCTTTAAAATTAAATCCCTTTTTTCTTCTGAGCCTGGATGCTTTTTTCTTAGCACTCAGGATTTTACAAGAGCACTCGTGAAACAGTGAACTGGGTGGTAGAACTGGTTTGATCAGAGGTAGCCATCTCTTCTGACTTGTTGGCTTAACCTAAGGAATTCCCAGACCTTCCTGCAAAGGCAAGGGTTTGAAAGAGAATTTGCACCTCCACAGAGATAAAGAAGCAGAACTCCTTTTGCCTGGAAGTGGCAGGGGAACTAGGAGCCTGTTATTAGTGTTACCCTGAAGCCAAAAATTTAACAAGATTAAAAATACAAAGAAACAAGGATTGAACATTTATATGAACAATATACTTCTCTAAAATTTTAACAGCATGAAAATATTTTATAATTAATTAGCAAGAACTTCAGAATTGCTGACCCATTACAAACCATTGCATGAACCATCCTTGAAAAGCAAAAGCGAGAAGATACTTTAGGGACAAACTATCCTATAAAACTTTATTGCAAGGATTTGTGCATTTTCCTTTGAAGTAACAGGTACTGTTCACTACTGCAGAGCAAACCCACTGATCCCATATAACCATTCTGTGATTTCCAGCCACAAAGCCATTCTGCCGTAAATGTTGGGATCACAAATGTTATACGGCATGTGCCCATATGCTAGAAATTTTCCAAGTGTGTGTTCAAATGTTCTCACCTCCAGCGCACTCAGGATTAAGTATGTCTAAAAAGTGAGCATCTAGGAGAAATTTAACTGCAAATCTGGAAAGAAAAGTTGTGACCACACTGTCAAAACGGAGGTTGTGCACTTCCTTTTTCTCCCTGTAAATGGAAATGTGGTCCCCTCACAAATGGCTTGTCGACTCGCCTCCCAGCTGCAGCCCAAAAGCTCAGTTGTCAATCACAGAATCAATCACAGAATCACAGAATGGTTTGGGTTGGAAGGGACCTTTCAAGGTCATCTAGTCCAACCCCCCTGCAGGGAGCAGG